>RJWM01023916.1:0-31443 GCA_004363535.1 Dasyprocta punctata | reverse complement strand
TGACTTCAATGGATCCTAAATTCAGCGCTCCATCTTCACACTGCACCTGCCTACAAGTCTGCACCTGAAAACCTCCAACCTGACAGGCTGTGCCTTTAGCATTCTGTCCCAGTGCTCCACTAGTCAGTGGGTTCCATGGTCACTGCACTTCGTGTTGTAAAATGCACTCCTACATTTCATGGCAGTAAAGTGAATCCCATTTGAAATGTTATATGGTATCCTGGGTCAGCAGAACAACACTCATTAAGCCCTTGCTGACTGACAGGCAGCAAAGGGAAACCTGTATCTGGAATGAGTCTATTCTTTTGAAAATGAACCACTATTTCTTTTAAGGGAAAATGGGAATGATTCCAGTGGGAGAGTTCCAATATAGTGAACTTGATTTTTTGCATTCCTTACTGGGATCTTAGCATTGGTCACTTTTGCTGGTAGTTTAGACACTCAGGTGCAGGTGAAGGGGATTATATCAGCTTTGGCCAGAAAATCTATGCTGTTAGGCCCATGAATAAGCTCCAATTCCAACATGTTGGCCACTTTCTTCATGTAGTCATCACAGCACTACTGAGCCCAGTAAGAAATGCTGTCCAATGTGAATTGGTTGAGTCACTGTTATATGGGTGCTCTTTTGTCAGCATTAGCATTTACACCAAGATCATCACACTTAGTGCCTATCCCAATACATCTAGTCATACGGCTGCCAGACTGCCTTGTCTCCAACTTCAAATTGTCTTTTCCTAGCCGGGCATGGTGGCACACACCCTTAATCCCAGCACTCGGGAGGCTGAGATAGGTGGAGCGTTGTGAGTTGGAGGCCAGTTTGGGCTACAACGCGAGTGCAAGGCCAGTCTGAGTTACATAGTGCAACCCTGTCTCAAAAAACTAGCGCTGGGGGTTTGGCTCAATGGCTTAAGTGCCCATCTGGCAGGCGTGAAGTTGTGAGTTCAATCACCACTGCCACAAAAAAAAAAAAACAAATTGTCTTTTCCTTATTCTTGGGCCACTTCACGAACAGGGAAGGCATGACTAGGAACTGTTTGAAATTCTGCTTAGTCTTTCCTACCACTGAGGCCACCCAAGTGTGGCTTAATGTAACTGCTTCCTATCTTCCTCACATACCCAGACAACCCATCTGTGAAACAGGTTCATGATTTTTCTTCCTCTGTCAACTGGCTAGTCTTCTTCTGGTCACAGGTGTGAAAGGATGCAGTCTTGGGTTCAACAGCTGTGGATACCATGGAGGTTGGAACTGCTTTGCAGCTTGGTTGGCAACCTTTAAGATTTTCACACCCGATCTTTTTTTTTTTTTTTTTCCTTTTTTTGGTACCGGGGATCATTTTTTTGTCTTTTTTGAAACAGGGTCTCACTATGCAGTTTAGGCTGGCCTTGAACTCACTTTGTAGCCCAGGTTGGTTTTGAACTTACAACGATCCTCCTGCCTCAGTCTCCTGAGTGCTAGGATTACAGGTGTGCACCACCACACCCTTCACACCCAACCCTTAATGTATGGCTTCCACCTGATGCAAATGTTGCTGGGCCCAAGTGACCAATGAACTGGTGATTTAAATTCATAATGAACAGTTTTGATGCACAATTCTTGGTATCATATGGTCAAATGTTTCATCTTGATCAGAACTCTGTGTGTGCATGCATAACCCCCTCAGAAGCATCTAGTTCTTTGCCCTAGAAGCATGACAGAAACCTCAGGGCCCTTCATTATCACTATCCCACTGGGTCATGTTAGAAACTCCATATTACATCATTCCCCACCACTGATAACCACTGATACCTGCTTGACCATATAGCTCAGGCAGCAAAACTGACTGCAACACATATCAACTGCAGATTCTTCTGGGCACTTTTTGCAACTGGCAGTTTTCTTTCCTCTGTTCCCCAACACCCTGCCCCAGTTCAGCCAAGGTAATATTCTAAGGTATAGAATATCTTCCAAACTTGAGCCAGGAACCAGCTCAAGAATCATCAAATGTTGCGTTTTCTTAATGGCAGAAGTGCAAGACACAATTATTTTACTTTTGGAAGGAATACCCTAGAGCATCCAACCACTAGACCCTAAAAAATAATAGGATATAGTACACACCTGTATTTTCATAGGGTTTATCTCCCATTTTAGAGAATGTTACTTATTAGTGAGGTCTCCACAATCTTCACTTCTTGCTTATCTGGCTGACCAATTATCACTGACTAAAGGAACACTGTTAATATTCTCCAGACTGTCTCAGTGGTCACTGCCAGGCTATTATATCTCTTATCTTGGAAGACTGTTTTTACATCAATAAACTATACTATGCAATTTTATCTTTTAGCACCCTTTATCAGGCACCCTCATAATCCAGCCCCACATAAATTTCTCAAGTGAGTACATGTTGAGTGGTTTTACAACTTGCTATGGGTTGAAGCGTCCCCCTCAAAATGACATTTAAGTCCTAATCCTCAGTACCTGTGAAAGTGACCTTATTTGAAAGTCTTTGCAGATGATCAAATTAAAATGAACTTCACAGAGTGCATCCATATCCAGAATGATTGTCTTTATTTTTTTTAAAAGTGAAAATCTGGGTACAGATTATTATAGACCGCTAAGTTAGAAATATTACAGGCAGATGGGGGTAGGCCCAAAAGATAAAAATCATATTACAACTATGGCTGGAGGAACATCTGTGGGAAGTCAAGCCTCAAGATAAAGACAAAATGCCCAGGCCTACATACTTCCCCAACATCTGGTCTAATGATGTCTAGATAGACATCAGTCATCTCAGTGGGTGACCAAGACACTCAGACTCATTCTCTTCCTCAGAAGTTCGTTGTTCTTTCCATGTACACTTGCTGTGTGACTTGTTTCCCCATTGGATCAGTATTGCCTAAGCAACTGTACTTGTAACCTTATTGGTCGATCACAATTTTGTCCCTTATCGTACTTACCTCATGATTTTGTGCCCACCTCGTGATTTTGCTCTACAAAACTTCCTCCAGAAAGTGGGGTCATTGGCAACCCACTCTGCCGCCTCCTGCCTCAGGACCTGTTCCTATCTCATAAAATTTCCTACTCTTGACCTCCACTGTTCCTTCTTCGATTTTAGGGAATACTAACTCAGCATATCTGACTTCTAGCAGGTTAGGAGTTGTAATACTTTTCCTGTGTCATTCCTACATCAAGAAAGGCAGGCACACTGTAAGATCATGAAGGCAGACACTGGGGAAATTTACCTGCCTATAAGCCAAAGAACATCAGATTGCCAACAGCCACCTGAGGCTTGGAGATTCCCCACCACAGCCTTAAGATGGAACTCACCCTGTCCAACGTTTTGATTTTAGTCTTCTAGCTTCCAGAACTTGAGAGAATAAATTTTTGTTAAGTTGTTCGGTTTGTAGTAATGTTGCTGCAGCCTCGCAACCTAACAGTTTGGGGTTAGGGTTAGTTTGTGGAGGAGGGCTAATGTTCCCTTACTCACTGTATTTCCACCTGAATTATGCTCAGAAATAACAATTTTATGTCGTGTCCAGTAAGTTCATACGTGAAATGTTTGATATTCCAACTGTCAGTGTACTCTACCTTGGTTAGCTCACGGCCTTGTCTCACCGCTGGTCTGTGACGCCGCCTAAAACTCCGCCTCATCACTAGCTGCAACCGCTGCAGGATGGTTCTTCCAGAAGCAGAGGCTGAGATGGGAGTTTAGGGCACAGATGTTTACCTGGTATCTATCAACGCCTGCGAAGGAAAGGAAGGGGAAGGAAGCAAGGCTGGAAAGGAAGTAGAGGTGTGGGCTCTGGAGCAAACGCCACTTGTCAAGGTTCGCCGTGCCGCCGGAAAGGCTGAGCGCGTGGACGCCGCGGACACGCGCCTGGCCAGGCTCTCCAGGCCACCGCGGTCCACTCTGACCTCACTTTGCACACACCGGGGAGCAGCTGCTGCGGTATTCCTTGGCTCTCGTGGCCGTTCCACCACGTAGCGAGCGTGATCCCGCCTTCCTCGGCCCTTCACGGTCAGTGAGCACACCCCAGAGCTGAGGCGAACGCGTGAGACGACGCTCAGATCCGCTGCGCTCGCCACAAACCTGACCACAATATTTGCGCGTCCCCTCAATCCGACAGCCGGAACCTCAAGCTCGTCGTCCGCGCAAGGCCTGCCGGGAAGGACGCTCTCCCTCCTCTCCCAATAGCAGCGAGCTTTCGGTGTTGCTGGGCGGGGCCGGGAGGCCAAACCGAGGCCCGTCGCGCACGCGCACTTCAAACCCGCCCGCCCCCTGCCGCTCGCTCTCGAGTACGGCGGGTGGGAGCGCGCGGGGTGGTGGCGGCGTGGAGGACCCGCCCGCGCTCGTGTCCGCGCCAGTGCGGAGCCGCCTGGGCCGCGCCCCTCCTGCCACCGGCTGCAGGGGAGGACGCGGGTCTGCAGGCCTCGGTGAGCGCGTAGTCTGCGCCGCCCCTACGGCCTGGCTATGGCTGACCGTGGGTGCCTGCTGGAGGCGGCGTCTCTGCCTCCCGAGGTGCGCGAGAGCCTGGCCGAGCTGGAGCTGGAGCTGTCGGAAGGTGAGCACGGACGGCCGCGGGACCCGCCTGGGACCTTACACCCGGACCTCACACCCGGGAGCTTGGCCTGCAGCCGAGTTCCTCACTCGAGACGCCCCCGGGACCGCTGCAACCTCTCATCCTGAATCTCCGAAACCTCTCACCCGAGATGCCAAGAACCCCGCAACCTCGCACCCAGGAGCCCCCTACTCCGCACTTGGTACCCCGAAACCCCTCTCCCAGGATCTATGGAACCCCTCTTTCGGGATTCCTGGAACCCCGCTACCCCTCACACAGGACCCCACACCCCCACCCCGCCCTCACTTGGGACCCCGGAAACCTTCACCCAGAATGCTTGAAACTCGTCCCTGGGGACCCCAGGAGTTCTTCACCCAGGACCCTGCCGGGCTCTGCAGCTCCACAGTACCAGAATCGCTGTCGCAGAGCCCCCGCCCCCGCCCCCCAGGCGTCTGCCCCGGGGTCCACACTTGGCAGGGGCTGCTGGCCTCCCCAGGTGCGCACCTTCCAGCCCCAGCCCTGGAACTCCAGATTCTGCACCCTGGGCCTCAACTGCCTTACCTGTGAAATGGGGTAACAGCACTTCCAGGATTTTGAGGTTGAAATGCCCCTGAACACTGTATGTGCAAAGCGCTTAATACTTAGGTTAGTCCCTTGTGTGAGATTTTTAAGAGTTAAACGAGCCCCGTAAATGGTTGCCTGATTGACTACCACAGACAGGGGTAATTAGGCTTGGGAGGTGGAGGATGGCTGGTTTGATGTTGCCTCTACCCAAGGTCTGGGTCCTGATAGCCCATTTAGCTGTTACTGGGAGAAAAGTAAATTCTTCAGTAGCAGGAAAGCCTCGTGGCCCTTAAAGGAAAGCCTATATGTTTCTTAACTTTGTTTTGGAGACTTAAATGCATTTTCAGTTTTTAGAATCCGTGTTTTCATAATTGTATTTTTGCTGTAAGTTTTTAATTGGTATGTTTTGCTGGGGCTGGTGTAAATTCTTAACACCTAATAGGCACTCTCATGTATTAACTTACCTAATTCTTACTGATTTTAGGGAGGTCGGTGCTGTTATCATTGTGGTGCTTCACGCAGGGCCACATAATACACATAATGCAACACCTGCAACTGTTTTGCATTCAGCATTCAAATTTTTTAAAAAAAAATTTGGGATATGTGGCACATTTTTAAAAATGGAAGTGCTACTAAGATGTGTGGATTTGAGAATTCTTGGTGATTAATACTCTTGGAAAGTCTGAAATTATGAATGGTTCTGACAGGATCTACTGTATGCATTTGTTAAAGCTCTCCATCTAGGAAGAATCACATTGTTATAGTTTAGCTTTTTCATATGTCAAATGTGAAGATCGCTCCAAATTTCTGTTTCATTATATTCATTGTTCTCTCAGTTTGTTGTGGTTCTATTTCCATGTTTATTAGGAGTTGACAGTTAACTAAATTGTTTCCTTTCCTCAACTTCTTAATTTGTGTGACAGAACACAAGTATTTCAATGAAAGATATTTGTTAAGGAAATTTTATTTATTGGTTCCATTTATACTGCCATTTTGGACAGATATATAGGGGCTGATAGGTAAGAAAAGGGAGTAAGATCGGGTAACAGAGAGAAGAACCTTGAGCTGAGAAAGGGGGTGGGCAGCAAAGTGTTAAAGGGAAGAGATGTCAGAGTGCGGTGGCAGCCAAGGAGGCAGCAACCGTGGCATCTTTCCCCTGTCCTAGACTGGCCTGACACCTTTGTTTTGGCCAAAATAGGTCAGCAGTTACTTCAGCAGTCACACTCGGCCCTGCACCCAGGGCACTTCCACACTTGTAATATTGGCTTCTACAGTTTCGTGTTGCGATTGTTGTTGACCTGAGACTGTCTAGCAAAAGGGACCATATGTTAAGCAGAATTTTGGAATCTTCACACAGTGGCTGGCATCTAATAAGTGTTTCAGAATCTCCACAGAAATAAGATCTCTCATAAATCGGGTTTGATAGCTATAAAAGGAGGTGAACATTAGCCTTATTGACATTTCAAGGTTCTTGTAAAGATTCACTCAGTATAGATAGTGCTTTGAAACTTGCCAGTGAGCTGGCACACTTTTGTAATCCCAGCACTCAGGAGGCTGAGGTAGGAGGATCACCACAAGTTCAAGGCCATCCTGGGCTACGTAGTGAATTCAAGGCCAACTTGAACTACATAGCAAGACCCTGTCTCAAAAACCAAACCAAACCAAAGTAAGCCAAACCTCAAAAATCCAAAAAACCAAAAAACTAGTAATTTTTTTTTTTGTGGGTACCAGGAATTGAACTCAGGACCTTGTGCTTGCCAGGCAGGCACTGTGTAGTAATGTGTTTTTATAAATTAAAAGAGCATATTTAAAAAAAGCATATATTAATAAAGAACTACAGTCCTACACTGAAGTAATGTTTCGTCATCATTATTTTGATCAAGCAGAGATTGTAAAAAGTGGCACTCTGTCTCTGTCCTGTGGCTTTGCCCTTCCCATATCCAGGGCTGGAGAGAAATTGTCTAGTTGAGAATAAAGTCTTGTCAACAAAGGGTAGCTTCTGGATAGTACTCACATTTTCGAGTTGTTCATGCTAGGCAGGTTAGAGGAGAGGGGTGCACCTTACCACAGACAAGACACTACCTTCTTGAACTGATGGTGAGTGATCAGATAACCTGAACAGTCCCGCATGCTGCCCCCTCAGTGGCCACAAGTGGACAACTGGAATCGTCCCCTGCCTTGTTCACAATTTACGTATGTCCTTGCTCTCCTGCAACCTCAGTGGCTTCTCATGAACCATTGTAACTGGGGCTGACCCTCATGGAAGCCTCTGGTCTTAGGATGCCCTGCTTCCTCCCATAAGGAGGATTTACTGATTTTTTTATTATAGATTCCCAAGAGGGTAATCCAACACAACTGTTTTCTGCCTAGTTTTGCCTTTGTTGATTTAGGATCTCCTTCAGATTAAGATTAGGGTAACTGTTGGAGCTACACGGAATGCCACTCTTTCCTAGACTTTCCCCAACCGAACACATGCAGAGGAATTCATACAGCGGCTCCTAAAAGCATGTCAGAATGTTTGTGGATGAAAGGGAGATTATTAGAAGTATAGCTTTGATTTTTTTTAAAGAATTCCCAAACCTTTGTGCTTTGCCTATGATTGTAGAAAATACCTCAGACACACCTCACATCTGATTTTGGCATGCACATAGCCTACAGTATCTTGAAGTTAGGAGTGTTGAACTACTTTGAAAACACGGAAAATGATGTAAGGTTTGTTCGTTGTAGTGGCCTGCAGCAAGTTAGAAAGGAAATGCTCACACAATAGGCTGCATTTGCCCTACTCCTGCATCTTTATTCTTGTAATTATAATAAATAGTCCAAGTTTTAACTGTGATCTATTTTGTCTTTTTCTGCATTCTCATAATGTAAGGACCCTGGCCTGGATGGGATCAGATGAAAAGAGTTGAAAAACTCAGTTTGTGCTTACATGAAAAAGGACCTCTTTCAAGAAACATTTGATCTTTTTTAGCTGCCTTTACTTTCCAAAATCTGCATTGTGATTCTTAGTTTTTAAAATGACATCCTGACATTGCCTTCCGGTTAACATGTTTGGTGTGTTTCCTAAATATTTTGTGAAATGTAAAAGTTCTGATGTCCAAATTCTGCTCATCTGTGAAGTCCAGCCTAAACATCTTATTCTGAACCTTCCCTGATCCTCTCTGATGTGACATTTTCTTAGAATTTCCACTACACTTGTGCCCTCTCCTGTAGTTCTTGACATTTTTTGTTTTTGCATTTATTATATATGTTCCTTAATTCAGGAGTTACTGAGTGCCCACTGGGTGCTAGATAATGTTCCAGCTGTTAAAGATAAGCCTTAACTCTGTTTTTTTCCATGGATCACAGGCCTTGCACAGTATTATAAAAGTAATATACACACAGTAGAGAGGTGGAAGCATTCAAAGGAAGTTTGGGATAGAATGAAACTCTGTTTCTGGCCTGGCATTTCCCCAAAGTGATCTTGTGTCTATTGTGTTTCCTTCCAGGAGTTTAGTGATTCCCAAACCATAGTTCACAGGCCTTACAGGGTCCCTGAGATCCTTCCTGGAGTCTATGAGGGAAAATTATTTTCACAGTAATACTGAGATGCCATTTCCACGTTCACTGTCTTGACATTTGTGGTGCTAAAGGCAGTGTCAGGGAAAACTCCTGGCACTTAAGGCATGGTCAATACAGGGACTCTGAACAGCACCAATAGTCATTGCATTATTCACCACGTTCTCACTTGCTGTTAAAAAAAAAAGTAGCACCACTTTCACATAGCCACACCTTAATTGTTGAGGATCACTGCCCTTGAGAACTTGCCTTTGTAACCGTCTGTGTGAAGAATGTGAAGAGCCCTCACGCTACACCAGAAGGTGCAGTGCCTGTTGGAAGAGCAGCAGTTGAGCGGTTAGAGCTGCAACCAGCAAGATGACCGGGTTGTTTTTGTTGTGAAATGCCGCGTTTAAGGGACACATGGATGGCAAACACACTGTAGCTAATCCAGATTTGGGTATTTGGTTGATATTTTCCTGAAAACAAATGAAGGAAAGTAATATATGGCCTTTCCTTTTCCTTCCTCTTCTTCCTCCTCCTCCTCCTCCTCTCCCCCCTCCCCAACCTTGTGGTGCTGGAGATTCATCCTCACGCTTTACCCTGAGCTATAACTCTTTATTAGAGCTGAGCCTTAGCTCTTTATTTTTTTACTCTGAGACAGTGTCTTGCTAAGTTGACTAGTCTGGCTTCAAATTTGTGGTCCTCCTGCCTCAACCTTCTGAGTAGCTGGGATCACAGGCGTATACCATAGCACCTGACTAGATCTGCATAATTCTGTGAACCATATTTTCCAAATGATCCTTGCACCATGTTACAAAATGATATAAAAGATCACTTAAAAGATAGACCAGTAGATGTTAATGTTGCAGGATGAAAAGTTTATTGATAAGGTTTTAGCTTCTACATTGCAACTTTGCTTTAAGACTCTACCACTTGACTAGTTGTTGTGTAGTATCCAAAATACTATCTGCAGCAATCTGAAAGACTACTGAAATACTCCTTCCTTTTCCAACCACGTCTGTCTGAGGCTATAGGTACTTAGTAGACTTCAGCCAAAACCACATATTGCAGCAGATTGAATGTTGATATGAACACGAGAATCCGGTCGTCTTCTGTGAAGCTGAACATTAAAGCTGTAAGATGTAAGATACCTCTCCTCTCTAAAAGTTTTTAGTACTCTATATTTTTATAAAAAAATATTTATGTTAACATTTAGTAGGCTTATTACAAACAAATTAATTTAAATGTTTTTTAAATTCAATTTTGTTTTTAATATGGTTAATGTTGATAGATGGAGCCCATAGAGAAGCTCTTGCTATCTTCAGTAAATTTTAAGAATGTGAAAGAATCCTGAGAATGTTGAGAGGTACCGTGTCCATGCAACTTTCATAGAACTTTTAATGGAATACTTACTTAGGTGTCATTACTTATTCATATTTTTATAATATTTTAATGCTATTGCCTGGAATAGTTGAAATTTCTGTTTATTTATTTGATTGTTTGTTTTTTGAGACAGTCTTGCTATATAGTCCAAGCCAGTCCCAAACTCACTATGTAGCCTAGGCTGGCCTTGAACTCTCAGTGATCCTCCTGCCTCAGCCTCCCGAGCGCTGGGATTATAGGCATGTACCACCACGCTCAGCAAGATTTCTGCTTATATACATAAAACAATCATTGTTTCAGGTGTTTGAATTTATAACATATACCTTTGAAAATCTTTAAAAGTTATAATTTCTGATTAGTTGCTTATGTGTACTACTTGAACAGAATTCATTGTCCTTGATTCAGGAATGCTCCCTTTGTGGTTTTTTCTTTTCTTAGTAAGTCATCCCAGTGAAATTGTCTCTGTAGATTTTGATTTATAAGTTTCTTTAGGAACATCAGGTACCAGGACAAGTACCACATGAATGTAGAATCTACAGTGTGAGACTCATAGAAGCAGAATAGAGCAGTGGTTATCTGAGGAGGTAACTTTCCCAGTGGTGACAGCTCTGTTTATGGCATTGTTGATGGTGACAATCTCTTGGGTATATACTTATCTTCAAACCTATAAAGATGTATATATTAAACGTATTCAAATTTTTGTCATTTGTATCTCCATTTAGAAAAGAAATATTCAGTACTATGATTTGATTTTTTTTGTGATTTCAATTTTAATATCCTATAACTTTATTCGTGCATCATTGCCAGCTATTCTGTACCTGTTCAGTTCCTGCGTTTGTCTTCCAATTTAAAGTGTTTGCTTGTTTGTCTGTCTAAGGACCGTGTTGTGAAGTGCAGGTCGGGGGAGACCGGAAGAGGAGCAGTCCTCCAGGGCCCTCTGGAGGTTTGGAGGATGCATTATTCCAGGGGACAGGGCACTGTGCAGGGGCGTTGTCATCTGATGGGTATGTGTGCAGGATCTTTGTCCCCATGGTGAGACTGGATGAGCAGGAAGAGGCTGGGGGCAGAGAGTAAGGGGCAGTGGAGACTGAGACGGCACTGGTCAGCTTGATGGCCTTGCTGTTTCAAGAATGCATTCATTACCACATCCAGTAAATGCTTAGCAAATGCCTTGTCTGTGTAACAAGTGGTGTGAATGGTAAGAATTTGCTGTCCTGATGCTGTCGCCTTCACTGTTAGCCTCACAGGTGTTTGAAGCCAAATGAGCCTTCTCACTGCCAGTGGTACAGCGTTTCTGTGAGAAGTGACCTGTAGAATTAAGAGTTGGGAGCTGGGCGTGGTGGCGCAGGCCTTTAATCCCAGCACTCTGGGGGCTAAGGTAGGAGGAGCATTGTGAATTCAAGGCTGGCTTGGGCTACAACGTGAGCGCAAGGCCGGCCTGAGCTACATAGTGCGACCCTGCCTCAAAAAACTAGGGCTGGGAGTTTGGCTCAGTGGCTTAAGCACCTGTCTAGCAGGTGTGAAGTTGTGAGTTTGATCCCAGGTGCCGGAAAAAAAAAAAAAAAAAAAAAAAAAAGGTGGTAGAAATGAAGTAGGATTAAATTAAAGGGAGAGCTTACTTTATTTGGCCAGGACATTTAAATTTTATTTTTTAAAGGTTATTATTTGAGTAGTGTTAGGATCCCAGCAGCTAGAGCGGGAAGCATGGGCTCTGTTGCTCCTGGTCCCCACGTGCACGCCTCCCCCATATCGGGTGGCATTTGTTTGTAATAGAGCTTGCCTCTGGGTAGAACTAACACATTCATTGTTGTTTAATGTTTATACCCTTAAATTATCTAACATTGCCAGTACTATACTTGTCTGTGTAAAAGACTAGGAAATGATAACCTACTTGGCAGAGAAAGAACCATGTAGTCAATTAAGGCAAAACAGCTGAAGATAATTGTTACCTCTGCTGTTTACCAATAAATAATAGCTTAGCATGCCGTGCCAGGCTGCCCTCCCTTCTCACACAGGAGGGAATGATCTCTGTGCCCAGAGGTTTCCTGGTTTGAAGGCTGCAGCTCAGATAATGACTGAGGAAAATGACCTTACAGGGTTCCCTTTGGGGCTCTGGCTTTGATTGACTAGCAGTAAGGAAAAAGCAGAAATCTTGTTTCTTCTTTAGGCTACACTAACTATTCATGACTTAAGAGCACTATTTTGGAAGTAACAGAACAGAGAACTTTACTCCTTTCAGATTTAAGAACTTTTTATGCAGTATCTTTAATTAATAACCTTTGTACTGGGTCTCAACTGGCAAACTTGTTCCTATGCTGAAACCTGTACCCACAATGCATTATATCCAGGATAGGATCCGTATAGAGGTAATGAAGGGTAAACACAGCCATAGGGTGGGGCCCTCATGCAGTAGGACTGGTGTCTTAAGAAGAGGAAAAGACACCAGGGACAGGTGTACAAGGAGGAAAGGCCCTGAGGGTGCAGCAAAAGGTGACTCTCTGTAAGCTGGCTACACCTTAGCCTTGGGCTTGTCTCCTCAGTGGTGAGGATAGGGGTCTGTTGGTTAAGCCCCAGTCTGGTAGTTGAAACAGCCTGAGGCCTTTCCTGTGCCACCTTGTTGCTCAGCAGCACACAGCAGACTGCGTGCAGGAGTCTTCCCGCCGGTGGGGTAGAGAGTCATAGGCTGTGGCAATATGGGCAATATTGTGGATGCAGGGCCTTCGCCCAGGAGGACAGTGCCCTGCAGGTCAAGTTCAGTTTCTTGGAGCTTCGTTTTAAAAGCCAGTTTGAAGAGGGTAGAACAGGAGACCAGGGAAGAAGGTGTGCCTGAGCAGAGTGGTCAAGGCTGCACAGGTCGATGAGCAGGTGGCTGGTGGTGGGGTTTCCACTTCATGGGAAGGAGTTTGGATTGGGGTCTCTGTGGTCCAGACCTGGCAGCCAGTTGCATGTTGTGGATGTATGGGGTTGAGGAAGGGCTGGCATCTGTTGGCTCTAGAGGGATGCTTTCTGAGGTGATGCACTATTCCTTGCTGTCCACCATGATGGCGACTGGCCATGTGTGGGTATGAAACATTTGGAATGTGGCCAGTGCTATTAATGTTTAAAGAACAACAAACAGCTGGTGGCTGCCATATTGGATAGCATAGCAAAGTGTGTGGTCCACTTAAAGGCTTTCTGTTAATGAGTTAACAACCCTCAAGCCCCATTATGTGTGGTTTTCTACCCATGCTCTTGCCACTGGGGATGAAGTGGAAATGGTGGAAGTGTGATAGGTGTGTGCATTCAAGATCTCATGAAATCTTGAATATAGTGATGGCCAATTTTCTGTTTTTGAAAGGGACTGCCAGAGTGGTTCTTCTTGGGTGCTCGTTTGTTTGTTTGAGACAGGGAATTGCTGTATAGCCCAGGCAGGCTTCAAACTCACGATCTGCCTGCTTTAGCCTCCTGAGTGCTGGGATTACAGGTGTGCACCATGCACCCTGGTCTTTTGGAAGCTTTATGTTAAATAGTTCTTCCTTAATAAATGATTGAGCCAGCAGTTCCTTTTTTTTTTGAAGGATATTAAACAGTAATTAAACTACTCCTATGTAATCTTTCTGGCAGTATGTCTGTCTTTCTCTTTCTCTTTCTCTCTCTCTCTCTCTCTCAAACTATTTTTTTTACCTCTTTTCTTTTTGATTTACAAAGATTATCCTGGCAGCATGTGGAAGACAGATTGGAGGGGTCTAAAACTGGGAACAGAAAGGTTCTTTTTAAAAACCTGTTGCAACCCAGACTGGCTAAGCCACTGTGATAGAGAAGACATCAGAAGTTGAGCCAGTGGGCCTTTGTGTGAAGAGGCTGTTGAAGGAGGGCCTAGGTGACTGGTGTTACAATGTGGGTGACCAGGCATAGGTGGTACTGCCTACGATATATGGAACACCAAGAGTGTGATACATTAGGGGGCATTGGATATGTGGGTCTGGTACTTTTTAGAAATGACCAGGTTAGAAACAGCAGTTTGGGTCGTTGGCACATGAATAGTAATTGAGGCAGACAGATATGGTTCCCCAGAAGGGAGAACTGAATAATACAGAGGGCCTAAGACAACCCCCAGGAAGCTGAACCCATAAGGGAAAGCAGGGAAGCCTGGAGAGGCACTGCTGAAGGGCTGGGACAGGAGTACGGACATCTGTGCACTTAGACAGGACCTACTTCCCTCCTTTTCCTCTTCCCTGTGTTGCTATATTCCAGTGTCTAGATATCAGATTTTGGAGAGGCTCTTTGTGTGCTGCTTACTACTTTGCCATCTTCTCAGAAGTGTTTCCTTCCTTCCTTCCTTCCTTCCTTCCTTCCTTCCTTCCTTCCTTCCTTCCTTCTTTCCTATCTAATCAGTTAGTGCTTATTAGAGAAACAGATTTAATGGAAGGTATACAAATCTGTAATAATTTGTAAGGTAGGTTTACAATGGTTGTCCACAGAGTCTGGTGTGGAGCAGTGCGAAAGTGCTGTCTGCATGCTGGAGATCCGAAGGAACCAGTTGAAGGCCTGGAGCTCACTGTAGGATCCCGTATGAGTCCACATCAGGAATCCAAAGAATCTGCACTGGAAACCATGAGGTGATGTCCAAGGTGAAAGCTAAGAGAGGAGTTCCTCTGAAGGAACAGAAGCAAGCCTTGGTTTTCTGTTTCCTTTTTATAGCAGACAACAAACTGCCCTAGGGTGGGTCTTCTATCTTCAGTAAATCCCCTCAAGCACACTCAGAACTGTGCTGATCCAATTTAGTCGAGCATTTCTTATTCAAGTTGACACAATCATTTAACTATCATACCATCTACCTACCGTCTATCTACCTATGTATCTACCTGTTTTTGTTTTCACTAAGTTGCCCAAGCTGGGCTCCAATTTGTAGTCTTTCTGCCTCAGCCTCACAGCCTCCCAACCTTGCTGCTCCTAGGCCTCCAGCTGGACTTTTGGAGGACATTGCTGTGGGCTCTAGGTCTTCAGCTGAACTCATGCAGGACATTGTTGTGGGACCCAAGCCCTCAGCTGCATTCTTTGGGTCTCTAGGGTGTGGACAGATCTCCCTCACTCTTTAGCATTTGACTCTTCAATATTATAAAATAATCTTTTAAATTATGTGTCCTGTATTAAATTGTTTCCCTTGTAAACCCTGACTACAAGACCCAGGCTGGGCTCTAACGTGTTCCTTCAACCTTAGCCTTCCAGTGTGCTAGAATTACAGGTATGTGTCCCCGTGCCTGTTTTGTCCTATAACTTTTAAGAAAATCAAATCTGGCTTGAAATCTTCTGGAAGATAAATCTACAAGCCCATATGGTGTTGCTGGCAAGTTCTATCAAACATTTGAAGTAACACCAATTCTATGTAGTCTCTGGCATCTATTTTTAAATTTTTTTCTTTAAAATAATTTTAGACTTAGGAAGTTGCAGAGATAGTACCTAGAACTCATCTAGTTTCCCTCAGTACCATCTTATATAATCATAACACATAGTGGAAACAGTCTGCCACATATATTTTATTTTTTGAGATTAACTGTCAATTATGTAGTTCAGGCCAGCCTTGATCTTGCTGTGTAGCCCACGCTGACCTCCAGCTCTTGATCCTTGTCTTAGTTGCTTTTTTAATTGCTGAGATAAAATACCAAACACCCAAGGTTAAATGGGGGAAGGTTTATTTAACTCACAGTTTGTAAAGGTATGAGTCCATAATTGGCTGGCTCCAAGGCAGCGTGGCACATGGCAGAGGGACAAGAGTTCATGGTGGCAGAGACAACAAAAGGAACAAGAAGGGAAGCAGGAGAGAAGCCTCTTTCCGCCCTTTTTATTTTATCCAGACTGCTGTGATTAGGGCAGTGCAAATCCAGTCAGTGGACTGATCCAGCAGTCACCCACCCTTGATCCCAGCACCCTTAATCCTAGCATTGAACCATGGATCATTTATAAACTCTAGATTCAGCTACCTCTGAAAAAGGCCATCTAAAAGTGCATGAGGCTTTGAGGGGACATCTAGATAGAAACCATAACATTCCTCCTGCTTTAGCCTCCCAAGTATTAATATTATAGGCATGTACCATCTTGCCTGACTTTGCCATATGCTTTTTTTTTTTTTTTTTTTTTTTGTCTTTTTGAAACAGGGCTTCACTATATAGTTTAGGCTGGCCTTAAACTCACAGCAAACCTCCTGCCTCAGCCTTCTGAGTGCTGGGATTACAGGTGTGCAATACCATGCCTGGCCTTGCCATATGCTCTTAATGTAATTATTATGCTTGTGTCGGGTAATATGCTATGTACCCCCAAGTCCTCATATAATATTGATGGGGCTGAGTTATTGGTTTGTTATTGGTTTGTTGTCTGGCAATGTGAATGCTGTGCCCGCCCAGGGGTGGAGCCGACATACAATGTAAGGGAAGGCGGGTCTTCCTCTTGTTTGCTTCCGCTTCCGCCTCTCTCTGTCTCTCTTGCCAGCGCGGCTTGCGGCTTGCAGCTTGCAGCCGCAATGAACTGGTTACAAGTGAAAGTGGAACAACAAACATCCAACTCACAATGGTTCAACTTAGAGTTTTTCAGTTTTACTGTGGTTCAGAAGTGATACACATTTTAGTAGAAACCACACTTTGAAATTTAATCCTTTCTCAGGCTGGCAATACTGGTGTAGTTTTCTCCTGATGTGATGTGCAACCAGGGGCTGGAGTCAGTGTCCTGAGCACCTTCCTGGAGCTGGGCTAGGGCTGGATGCCTGGTCAGTTCAGTGTGTTAAATGCATTTTGACTTAGGTACAGTATTTCCAAATCTGATGGCTCATTAAATGTAACCTTATTGTAAGTTGAGCATCTGTAGCTCATTAAAGTTCAGTTGTTTCAGTTAACAAATGAGATGGCTTTTGTTAAGCTGTGAGCATTACTCAGGGAGTCTGCATGTTTCCTAGCTCTGTGCCCTTTAGACTCCTTCACTATTTCAACATTCATTTGAAATGGTAACATTAGGACAACTGTTTCTAGAAAGTGAATGCTTAATTCTTAAGTATTCTGGAAAATTGATGTTTTACTTTTATTTATTTTTTGAGACAGAGTGTCACTTTCTAGTCCATGCTGGCGATGAACTAGCTATGTGGCCCAGGCTGCCCTCAAATTTATGATCCTCCTGCCTCAGCCTCCTGGATGCAGAGATTGTAGGCCTGCACCACCACACTCAGCTGACTGCTCTGCTTTTAAATAGAGATTTATCAGTCTTAATTTAGTGGAACAACATTTAATTTCCATTTGTATTTGTCACATATTTGAATACATTCTAGAGGTGACTTTTAAAAATAAATGATGCTTTTTAAAATGTGTGGCTTTAGCCAGGTGTGGTAGCGCATGCCTTTAATTCCAGCACTCGGGAGGCTGAGGTAGGCAGAGCGTTGTGAGTTCGAGGCCAGCTTGGGCTACAATGCGAGCAAGGCTGGCCTGAGCTACATAGTGTGACCCTGCCTCAAAAAAACTAGGACCAGGAGTTTAGCTCAGTGGCTTTAGCGCCTGTCTGGCAGGCACAAGGTTGTGAGTTCAATACCTGGTCCCACCCCCGCCCCCCCAAAATGTGTAGCTTTAAAGTTGTGCACAAGTTTAATTTTCTTTGTGGCAGGGGTACTGGGAATTGAACTCAGGACCTTGCGCTTGCCAGGCAGGTGCTTGTACCACTGAGCTGTAAGCACCATTGAGCTATCTCTCTGGCTGCCACAAGTTAAATTTTGTACACAAACCCATTCTTTTGTATCCTGGACCCAATGGGGATAGTAGCTGCAATACAGATCATGCTCAGATAGGCAGTGGCTGCACCAGGGTCTGTGTCTGGTGCATGCATCAGATGAAGAGAATGCAGGGTGAGATGAAGCTATGGTACCACGAGCACTGGAGTCAGGGCATTGCATCAGGTGTGCTTGTTGCAGCGAGAATGGGTTGGTATTAAAAATGTGAAGAAAGTAGGAAACAGTGAGATTCATGATACAGTGCTCTTCAGGTCAGGTGAAAACACATGGACAGAGAACCACACACTTTCTACAGGACACAGAAAACAAACAGAGCAGTTGACTGTGGGGCTGGAAGCAAAGCATGTATGGACAGAGGGATGAGTGCAGAAGGAGGCGACACAGAGCACTGGGGGATGGGGGTTAGTGGTCACTGTCCGGCAGGCTCTGTAGGAAGTCTGGACTTCAGCAGCTGCCTCAGGCTCTTCTTCCCCAGAATGGCATTCATTGCATACCCAGAGCTTCCAGGAGACTAAATTTTTAAGTGTCAGACATTCAGAAGTGTCCACGTTTTCACACAAGTGCTGCAGTCACAGTGAATTCAGGAATTCATCTAAGGGAAACACTTGGTGAAGCATTCAATGACAGCAGCTTCCTCTTCAGGTTCTCCTTCACTTCTCTTCAGGGCAGGACAGAGGGTGAAAGAGGGCTTAGAAAACACTAAAATCTTGAAGGACAGTAGTAGTGAAAATTGTACTAATGTATAGTTGTACCAAAAGGTAGTAGTTAAAATTGCTGTAATAAATATTTTCTGGTCTAAATAATGTCTTCAAAAAAACATCAAAGATCTGCTATTAGCACCTCACTTCTGTTGGAAGCAGTGGAGCAAGATGACCTTCTGTGGGCTGGGGATGGAGCTCAGGGGTAATGCACCTGCTTAGCACGTGTGAGGCCAGAGGCTCCATCCCCAGCACTGCAGGAGGAAGTGTTTCCCTGGAGACACATTTCCTGCTTTGTTTCCAGGTGTTTTACATTGTTTTTGGTGTCTTCGTGACAATGATTGGAATAGCAGTCCTCCTCCTCAAGTCCTCACCCAGGCACAATGCCCAGAGGGGCTTCAGTTTGGTGGATCCTTTTCTTCACTGCTTTCAAAACTGAACCTGCACAGAAATCGGATAAATGCTGATGTGAATTCTGTTGGTTTGAAGTGTGACCTCGGACTCTGCATTTTTGACAAGCTCCTGGGGGTTACTGTCTTAGTTACTTTTCTTGTTGCTAAGACAAAATACCTGATGCCCAAAGTTAAGGAAGAAAGGATTATTTAGCAAATAGTTTATAGCTGGCTCCAATAGGGTGGTTTTGCAGAGGAGATCAGTTCATGGTGGGCAGAAGACAGCAAAGTTAACAACTGACTCTAACAGCATCTTTCTGCTCCTTTCATACTCTATCTAGGCTACTGGGATTAGGGTGGTGACAAACCAACCAGTGAACTGATCACATATCCTTAATCCCAGCATCACACACTCGAGTTAGCCTCCTCTGTAAAGTCTGTCCCCCATGAGTGCGTGAGACTGGGGCAACATCTAGACACAAACCATAACAGTTACTAATCATGATTTTTAATTGAAGTATTATTTACATACAGTAAAATTTACCCTTCCTTGTAGCAATTCTTTGAGTTTTTTACAAATTCATATAGTTGTGTGACTACCAACTTCATGTCATAGAACATCTTCATACCTTACATTCCATGTAGCCTCTGATGACAACCCCCTCTCAGTTCTTGACAACACCTGTCTCTCCTGGCTTCGTACTTCTGTCTTTTACAAAATTCATGTAAGCGGAATACTTTGGAGTAGGGCTTTGTGAGCAGCTCACATAGGAGATCTGCCCACATGGCCGTGCCTATACTTATTGCCAAGTTGTGGTTCATGGTATGGACCCATTAGAGCTGGCTGGTCCAGTCACCCAGTTCAAAGACATTAATGTTTTTCCAATTGTAAATCAATTTTTAATTAAAAATGTTAGAACTTTAGAAGAAATACAATCCTCTTTTTCCATTGTTTTAGGTGACATCACTCAAAAAGGATATGAAAAGAAAAGGGCGAAGTTGCTGGCACGGTATATTCCACTTATTCAAGGTAAGGTCAATGTCAGTACTTTCAGGTGTTTTATAACAAATGCATGTTTTATAGCAGCTTGATATAAAAATTGACCTAGCAGATAAAACCCATCCCATACTACAGAGCACCCACAGTGTGCAGGTTGAGAGGTACAGCAAGCCTCCCCAGAATTCACTGCTTATTTGTACCCTGTGGTTGCTCTGTGCATAGGAGTGTTCCTCAGATCCTGGTCTGCCACAGTACCGGCCTCCACTAATAAAGTTCAGTACATGGGATGCTGAAGACCTCACACATCAGCCAGGATGACTCTCATAGTGTGGGAAGCCTCATAAGGGAGTGTTGCCCTTGTAAGCATGAAAGCACACCTCGTCAGCTAGTCAGGGACCCTAAGGACACTGATAAAGAAAGGGAAGGAAATGACTCCCCCAGAAATCAGCATATCATTTCCTTGCAGAACTGAGACTAGAGAGAGCCAGTGGCTTCTGAGTCACCTGGGCATTTCATTTCTTAACCTGCACAGTGGCTGCATTGATTCTTTTTTTCTGTATAGTTCTTAAATTTAAAAGCATGTATAAGGTGAGCTTGGTGGCATATGCCTCTAAGCCCAGCACTTGGGAAGAAGAAGCTGGAGGATTAGTGGACATTCGAGGATAGCTTGGACTACATAGTGAGTTCAAATTCTGAACTTTATATCAAGATCCTGTTTCAAAAAATCAAAAATAAATAAATAAAAATTAAAAATGAAAAAGCATATATACATGCTTTGTACTGCCTGTATTAGTGTGATAAATTTTATAATAAATTAAGAATGTCGAGCCTATTTAAATGCTGTGATAGTTAACTGTTGTGTTAATTTGAATAAGAGATGCCCAACTGATTAGATTAACACAGTTCCAAATGTAGCTGAATGGATTTGCTAAGGTCGGAAGATCCACTCTGGGTATAAATGGCAGCAACCAATGGGCTTGTAGCCTGAGTGGAATAGAAATAGGAACCAAGAAGGAGTTTCTTCCAAGAAACTCCAGTCTTCACCTTTGCCTTGGGCATCCATCTCCTGGCTTTCAGTGCAGAGCCTTCAGCCTCCAGCTGCTGACTCGAATGGGACTCTACAATAAGCTCCAGGCCTTCGGCCTTTGACTAGATCTTGCAAGCCTCCAGTGTGCAGACAGCCCTTTTGCACTGTTTCACACCTGACTCTGCAGGCAGTCACTGTAAGTCTACCTTGTAAATCCTTATATATTCATGTAGCTTATATTAAATTGGTTTCTCTGGTGAGCACTGATGGATACATATGCTGATTTTGTAAAATCAAAAACCAAAACCAGAGTAAAATTAGAATTGAAGGAAGCTGTTAAAATATCTTAAAGTCCATTTGCCAAAAGCACCAGCAACCATCAGACTAAACAATCGCATACCTAGCAGAGTTGAAAAGGAATGCTTCTTATGCTTACTTCCTCCACATTGTTTTGGTGATCACCAAATCTCAGCTAATGCAGAGATATGGGGAAACAAAGCAGGATAAACATTAGGGAGCAAGCTACAATCATCTTTATTTGTGGGTAGTAACATTTTATGTGTCAGACATCCAAATGATGGCTTACGTAACTGTGAGTGAGACTAAGTAAGAGTCTTTGGTTTCATACATGTAAAGAGAGGAGACAGATACGTAAGATCAGTGGCTTTTGTTTAGCAATATTTTTGTTTTAAAATATGAAAGAAGCTTCATTTATGATGAAAATAAATTGTTAAATATTAATACATTTCCCAAGAAAGACGTAGAACCTATTTTAGGATCACAAAATCTATTTGAAAGAAATAACCAAGACCCTAATATATGGAGAAACATACCAATTTCCTAGGTGGAAAAATTGTGTAAAACTGCAGTTTCTAAATCAATATGTGAATATAATATAGTCCAGTCTGAATAACAGTGACTGATTTTCTTCTTAAACTTACACTTGGATAAGAAAAGCCCAGGACCTGATTGATTCACTGTGTAATTTTTTAGAGAAGATCTAACCACCAGTACTCCTCAAACTCTTTAATGAAATCAGAAGGGAATCAGTCATTTCTGGAAGAAAGTCATTCCTGATGCCCAAACTAGAAAAGGACTCTACCAAAAGAGAACTAGTCTTTTTAATAAACATAGGTGTAAAAATCCTCAGTAAGATACTGACAAACAGAATGCAGCAAATCATCAGAAAGATCATGCATCATGACCAAGTAGTACTCATTCCAGGATGCAGTGACGGTTCAACATATGCAAATCAATAAATGTAACACATCACACAAACAGAAGCCAAGTAAAAAAAATCACATGATCATCTCAGTAGATGCAAAAAAGCATTTGACATAATCTAACATCCATTTTTTTTTTTTTTTTTTTTTTTTTTGTGGCACCAGGGATCAAACTCACAACCTCGCGTCTGCCAGACAGGTGCTTGTGCTACTGAGCCAAACTCCTGGCCCAAGTTTTTTGAGGCAGGGTCAAACTATGTAGCTCAGGCCAGCCATGCGCTCACGTTGTAGCCCAAGCCGGCCTCAAACTCACAACTCTTCAGCTACCTCAGCTTCCCGAGTGCTGGGATTAAAGGCGTGTGTCACCATGCCCGGCTCCAACATCCATTTATGATTTAAAAAAAAATTTCTGAAGAAAATAGGTATAGAAGGTCTTTATTTCAGTCTGATAAAAGCCATCTATGACAAACCAGTGGTCAACATCATATTAAATGGAGAGACACTGAAAGGTTTCCCTCTAAAATCAGCCACAAGACAAGAATGTCTACCATCTCCACTCCTATACAGTATAGTTCTTGAAATATTAGCTAGAGTGATTAGACAAGAGAAAGAAATAAAAGGGATATGAACAGGAAAAGAAGGGCTGGAGATATAACTCATCAGCATAAGTGCCTTCCTGGCAAGTGCAAGATCCCGAGTTCAATTCTCGATCCCCGTCCCCCCCCAAAAAAAGGTGAATGGCAAAAGAAGTAATCAAATTATCACTATTTGCAGATGACATGATCTTCTATGTAGGAGATCTCAAAAACTCCATCAGAAAGACTCCTAGAATGAATAACCAAATTCAATAGTGTAGCAGGATTATAAAAATCATTAGTATTCCTGTATATCAATAATAAATTCACCAAGAGAGAAATTAGGGAAACAGCACCTTTCATAACAGCCTTAAGAAAAATGAAGTGTTTAAGAGTTAACCTAACCAAGAAAGTGAAAAACCTCTGTATCATATTATAGTACTCTAAAAAAGGAGATCAAAGAGGACATCAGAAAATGAAAAGATACTTCCTGTTCCTTGCTAGGCAGAACCAATATATCAAAATGGCTACATTTCCAAAACTCCTATACAGATTAACACAATATGAATCAAAATACCAATAACATTTCTCACAGAACTAGAGAAAGCAGTCCTAAAATTTATTTGGAATCAGAAGAGACCTAGAATAGCAAAATCAACTCTGAGCAACAAGGACAAGACAAGGAACATCAGAATCCCGGACTTCAAGTTATACTATAAAGCTGTAGTGTTAAAAACAGCATGATATTGGCAAAAAACATACTTACATATCAGTGGAACAGAGTAGACGATGTAGAAACAACTCCAGGTACTCTCTTTGACCAAGGGGCCAGATACTTTCACTGGAGGAAAGATAGCCTCTTTAACAATTAATTAGTGCTGAGAAAACTGGCTATCCACATACTGAAGATTGAACTTAGACCCATATTTCTCACCATGTACTGAACTAAAAATCAAAATGGATCGAAGAACTAAATATTAAATGAGAAACAATCTACTAGAAGACAAAATAGGTAAAACTCTTGAAGATACACACATAAGCGAAGATTCTACATAGAACCTTAGTTGTACAAGAAATAATACCAAGAATCAGTAAATGGAATCATATCAAATTAGAAAGTTTCTGCATACAAAGGAAACAACCAAAAGAGTGAAGAGACAACCTACAGAATAGGAAAAAATTTTTTTGCCAGCTACTCCTTAAAGGACTAGTATCTAGAATATATAAAGAACTGAAAAATATTAGGCCCCCCTCCCCCCCAGTTTACAGGCCCACTCAAAAAAATGAACATCTGAAATGAGTAGATACTTCTCAGGTGAGGAAGTACAGATGGTTAATAAATACATGAAAAAGTGCTCAACATCATCAGCCACTTGAGAAATGCGCATTAAAACAGCCCAGAGATTCCATCTTCCTCCAGCAAGAATGACTGTCATCAAATCAGAGAACAGCGGCTGAAGAGGCTTGGGGGCTGTTCACAGGACGCTTCTGCATTGCTGGTGGGAGTGTAAACCAGTATGACCACAGTGGAGATTAAATCAGTATGGAGATGCCTCAAAAACTAAAACTAAGCCTGGGCATGGTGGCGCATACATATAATCCCAGCACTCAGGAGGCTGAGGCAGGAAGATTGCTACGAGTTCAAATCCAGCCTGGGCTACAAAGTGAGTTCAAGGCCAGCCTGAAGTGCATAGAGAAACCCTGTCTCAAAAAGGCCAAAACAAAACAAAACAACAACAAAAAAACCTCCAGTAAACATAAACTAGAAATTCCATTTGACTCAGCAGTTCCTCTTCTAGGTATCTTCCCAGAAGAGGAAAAGACATCACCTTACAGTAATCCATGCACACCCATATTTATAGCAGCACAATTCATAATAGCTAACTCTTGAAAGCAACCTGTATGTCCATCAACAGATAAGTGAATAAGGAAAATGTAGTATTTACACACTGTGGAGTACTGCTCTGCCTTAAAGGTTAAACTTGAGTCATTGGTAGAAATATGGGTGCACCTTGAAACCATCATGTTAAGTGAAATAAATCAGATATACAAGCTTAAATGTTGCATGGTTTCTCTTATATGAGAAACCCAGTATACAGTGGTACCTCAGTTCATGAATGCTTTTGTTTCAAAACAATTTAGTTGGCAAACAGAAGCATTTGGCAAAATTTTGTTTTTGTTTGCAAACTCTGCGTCAGGTGACAAAAGACCACAGCCATTTTTCCCACACAAACACAAACATATAAATAAAGTACAAAATAAAAGACAGACAATAGGAAAAATAAAGCCTTGAACTTGGAAATAATGATGCACTAGAAGGAGAGAAGTTCTGAGAGTGGCCAATAATTTTGTTTTTGGTACTGGGAATTGAACTCAGGACTTGGCACTTGCCAGGCAAGTGCTATGCCACTGAGCTATATATCCCTGGTCCCAAGGGCAGTAAATTTTTGAAAAGTAGTACTAGTGAGAAAGGACTGATCTTTGAAATATTAAGCATGAGAGTGTAGGTTCCCACATAATCACAGGTAACTATTCATGTGTGGAGTAAATGTCAGTGGAAGAGGAGGGCCAGCCATGACTGAAGAGGGCAGGAAGGAGGATTTATTTCATTGCTGGTGCTGCCTTTCTGGAGGCAAGAACTCTCTTCCTCTCCAACATCTGTGAGCATCAATTTCAGAAGAATCAAAGCTCTAAATATGCTTTTAGTTATAACAGTTACTAAATTTAAGAGAATATTCAAATAACCTTTGGGTGTTGTCTTCACAGGCAAGTTTGGAGACGTGGAAGCTGACAAGGAAAAGACAGTGTTATGACTTTTGTCTAGATGTTCCCCAAAGCCTCATGCGGTCATAGTTGGAGCTGGGTGTGTGATGCTAGGATCAAGGATGTGAGGGTGGGATTGACTCACACTGGGATGCTAGGGTAAAGGGTATGAGTGCTGCCCACCCCAGCCTGGATAAGATATAAGGGACAGAAAGAGCTGCCGTGGTTCTTGCTTGTTGCTTGCTGCTTGCTGTCTTCTCTGCGAGGCCCCTCTGCCATGCCACCCTGCCTTGGAGCCAGCCAACTATGAACTGAAACCTCTACAAACTGTGAGATATAATAAACCTTTCCTCCTTCGGCTTTGAGTGTCAGGTATTTTGTCTCAGCAACAAGAAAAGCAACTAAGACAGATAGACAAATATGACTGGCAACCCAGACAGCCAGCCAGGCCACAGCTTTGAGGTGCATGGTCCAGTGCATCTCAGCAGAAGACCTCTCCTTTAGGCGGGGCTTGCTAGTTGAGAAAAGTGAATAGAAATTCAAAGGAGAGGAAATGTAAATGGGCAGTAAACATTATGTTCAACCTCTCTATAAGTATAGAAATGCAAATTAAAGTGAGGCATATTTCTCTTACCAGACTGGGAAAAATTTTAAACTTTTTATAACACACATTGCCGACAAAAGATGTGGGAAAGTGGCACTTTCATACATTGATTGTGGGAGTGTGAATCACTATAACCTTTTTGAAAGTTATCTCTTGATATTTGTTATAATTAAACATACATCTTCTCTTTCATCCAATAATTTTAGATTGACTTTTGTTTGTATTTTTGTTAAGTAAATCTGTCTCAAAGAATTAAAGCATGTATGTTTTGGCATATGGAGTTGTCTGTTTACTTATACAGTCATACCTTGATACTCGACTTCTTTGAAACTTGTTGAATTTGGTACTGAATGCTTATTTTTTATTTTTGAGACAGAGTCTCACTGTGTAGCCCAGGCTGGCCTCAAACTCATGGTGACCTCCTGCTTCAGGATCCTGAGTGCTGGGATTACAGGCATGCACTACTGCAGACCAAGCAGGTGGTACAGCCAAAGCTGGTGCTGCTGGCCAGAGCACTGGTCTCTGTGCATCTGATAGCCAGTGTCACCCTTGCAGTGTTGCTCTCGCTACTCTATTCTCCACCTTTTCACCTGTCTATTTGGGGGCCACTGGTAGCCCACTAGTGATGGTTGGTGAGCTGTTCTCACTCATGGTTTGCTGACATTGGGGACAGTGCTGGGAACAAGTGACACAGGCCATTCCAGAATCAGGAAGCAGCCATATTATGGAAACAGGGTCTTTGATGGTGCTCTGCAGAGCCTGCTGCCTCAGTGACCAGTAGCTCCCACATTTGACTGGAGCTGCTGGTCCTGTGTTGCCAAGGGTGTTTGGATGGCCATGTGATGGTGAGATATACAGATGGCAGTGTGGGGAGAGGGTTGCATGGACCTGGACACTGCCCTGACTCCAGGCCAAGGCTGTTTTGTGCTTCAAGGGCCACACACTGTGTTGGTGCAGTATATACACTGTTTGGCCACATATGGGAAATGTGTGTGTTTTAAATGGATTTTACATAGCTTGGAAACAAATTGTTTACAGAAAGTATTTCTCTAAAAATATATTTTAGGAGTAGACCCATGCCTGCAAGCAGAGAATCGACTCTCTGGGCCCTCCCTGGCCACAGCTGCACCCAAACCACAGAAGTCCCGGCCCACCAACTCCAGGGATGAACGCTTCAGGTCAGGTAAGCTCACAGCCAGGATTGAGGGTTGGGCTGGCTAGACACTTGTATTCCTGCCACTGAGGCTGTTGGTTAGTTTTTCTTTGTCAAAATGTCAGCTTTTAAAGGAACTATTTTCATTTAAGCAATGACTTACATCATCATATTGTCATCATGTTGTTCAAAAAAAGAGTTTAGCTGGGCATGGTGGTGCACATCTATAATCCCAGCACTTAGAAGACTGAGGCAGGAGAATTATTGTAAGTTCAAGGCCAGCCTGAACTACATAGCAAGATCCTGTGTCAGAAGTTTAACCTTCATCTAACCAGTCTGTTTAATGTGTCACATCTCTTACATGCTGGTTTTCTTAGAGAAAGCTTACAAAACTTGGCAGAAATCTTCCTCCCACCATTACATAATTGTGTAACCAGCTTTGTCTACTTTTCCACAGAGAAGTCTGGCTTTACTGTCACTATTTCTGTGCATTATGCAGCTGCTGTGTATTTTACTATTTCTTTACTTTGTAATCTGTAATCTTGGGGATTTCCTTTTGATTCAATTTCTGTCAGTGTCAGTGCTTTTATTTTTATTTATTTATTTGCGGCACCAGGGATCAAACTCACAACCTCACACCTGCCAGACAGGCGCTTAAGCTGCTGAGCCAAACTCCAGGCCCTAGTTTTTTGAGGCAGGGTCGCACTATGTAGCTCAGGCCGGCCTTACTCGTGTTGTAGCCCGAGCCAGCCTTGAACTCACAACGCTCCTCCTGCCTCAGCCTCCCGAGTGCTGGGATTAAAGGCATGTGCCACCCGCCTGGCGTCCGTGCTTTTATACATATTTAAATTTGTCTTTAATTTTGGATTATCAGAATACCGTTGAAAAAACTGCTTTCAATTATAGTTCACAAATTGATAGCTTTTGAGTATTCCACCTGTTTAACAGCATTTTTGTATTGCATATGTTTCTTTAACGTTTAAGTCCTTCTCAGGAAAGCTTTCAGTAGGTATAATGAAGTGGTAATTTTAAGACTACCAGAAAGGAACATTAAGATTCTAAGTGTTTTGCTTCAGCACGGGAATATGAAGAAATGGTCTAAGAAATATTTGACTAGAAATTTCTCACTAATTTGGTATATACTTATAAAAAATCTAACCACACTGAAAGTTTCTTTTCTCACTTTTTGTAATACTGTACACCCTTACTGTCAAATATATATAAGGTATTATACCAAGTTTAGGGAAAATTGTAAAAACCACCTAAAATCTCTGAATCCTGAGGGTCATACTAGGCATTTCCTGAAGTCCAGAATGCACCCCATGAATTGGACTGCGTGCAAGGTGCCTGTTCTCCACCACCCCTTGCAACCCAGCACCTCCATGTAATCAGGATTTGTAAATTGGTTTCTACCTTTGCGAACCATATAGTTGATCCTGATTCTTTGTCTTCTGAATGCAAGTATTTTATTGTAAATAAGATATGCCAGTATTTTCTCCCAGGCTGTGGTTTGTCTTTGCATTTCCTTGAAGTTATCCTTTTTTTTTTTTTTTTTTTGCGGCACCGGGAATTGAACTCACAACCTCGCGCTTGCCAGGGCAGGCGCTTAAGGCACTGAGCCAAACTCCCAGCCCTGGTTTTTTTGAGGCAGGGTCGCACTATGTAGCTCAGGCCGGCCTTGTGCTCGCGTTGTAGCCCAAGCCGGCCTCGAACTCACAACGCTCCACCTACCTCAGCCTCCCGAGTGCTGGGATTAAAGGCGTGCGCCACCACGCCCGGCTTGAAGTTGTCTTTTGAAAAGCAGTTTTTAATTTTGTTTTTGTGGTACCAGAGATCAAATTCACAACCTCACGCCTGCCAGGCAGGCGTGTAAGCCACTGAACCAAACTCCCGGCCCTAGTTTTTTTGAGACAGGGTCGCCCTATGTAGCTCAGGCCGGCCTTGCGCTCATGTTGTAGCCCAAGCCGGCCTCAAACTCACAATGCTCCTCCTACCTCAGCCTCCTGAGTGCTGGGATTAAAGGCGTGTACCACCATTCCTGGCTCAGTTTTCAATTTTGACGATGTCTAAGTTATCAGTTTTTTTTAGTGTCTAAAAAAAAAACTTTTGTTTGTTCTTATATCTAAGAAATCTTTTTCTAACCCAAGGTTTGTCTTATATTTTCTTATAGAAAATTTGTAGTTTTAGGTTTTAACTTTAGGTCTATAAACTTTTAGTTGGTTTCATTATAAATGGAGGCTATGGATCAGTATATTTACTCATTTTTGCATATGGGTACCTAGTTGTTCACACACCATTTGTTAAGAACACAATGCTTTCTTCAGTGAATTCTCCTCACACTTTTGTCTAAAAGAAGGTACACATAGGCATGTGTGTCCCTTTCTGCACTCTGTCCTTACCATTGATCTGTTATCTTTGAGGCAGCCATGTTCTCTTAGTATTGAAATCAGTAATTCAGTCCTCCAACCTTGTTTCTGATCTGTGTTCTTTTGTATGTAACATATTTAAGATCTTTCTCTTTGTCACTGTGCTGTGGACTAAATTGTATATCCCCAAGATCATATGCTGAAGCTTTTAACCTCCAGGGGATGCTATTTGAAGTAGAGACCTCTGGGAGGTGATTGGGGTTAGATTAGGGTATAAGGACGGAGCCCTTGTGTTGGAGTCCTTATAAAAGCCCTTATAAAAACCCTACTGCATGGCTACCAGTCGAGGACACAGAGAAAAGGCAGCAGCTACAGCCAGGAAGAGAGCACCATGCTGGCACCATGGTTTTGAATTTCTAGCCTCTAGAATGTTGAGAAAATAAATGTCTTTTGTTTAAGCCCAGTCTTTGGTGCTTCATCACAGCAGTTCAAGTAGACTAAGACACATTGGTTTTGAGTGGTTTGTTTTTGATGTGCCTAGTGGTTCTTGTTAGGTTTCTTAAATATTTTGATTTATATTGTCTAGATTTTTAGTATTAGGTTATTTTATCTGTAGTGTTAGTTATTAAGATAGCAATGAAGTTTCAAGTATGTGGTTGCTTTGACTTCCGTATCTTATGTGGGGTCTCTTGAACTTCTCTCTCATGCTTCTGAGCACCTTCCACTGTGAGCACTTTCAGCTGAGTCTGTGTGGAAATGCTTTTTAAGCCCTGTGTTTTTGAGAATATTTTTCTTAAACTTTCAGGTTTACATGATACTTTTCCTGGGTAGTAAAAATTCTAGTTTTGGCACTTTTTTCTATACAATATTGTCTTCTTGCACTTGTTGTTACTCCTGAGTATTGACCATGTTCATTCAGGGAGACTTACCCTTCCTCTCCTCAAGTTTTTAGAATTGTTTTCTTGTCTTTGTTGTTCATAAATACTATTTTACTGTATCTAGGTGTGGATTTTTCATTGTTTGATTAATAATCTATAAACCATGTGAATGTAAGGTTTTTAAATATTTAAAAAACTTTTTATCAGAGAAAAATTTAAATATATATAAAATGTGTATCCTATAATAATCTCAGGACCACTGTTCAGTGCTCAGCGATGAACTTACCTACACTCGACCCACTTTCTGCCTTCCCATATGGGTTTTTTTGGGGGTGCGGGGTATCGGGGATTGAACTCACAACCTCATGCCTGCCAGGCAGGCTCTTAGGCCACTGAGCTAAACCTCCAGCCCTATTTTTTGAGACAGGGTCTCACTATGCAGTTCAGGCAGGCCTTGAACTCACTTTGTAGCCCAGGCTGGTCTGAAACTGACAACAATCCTCCTGCCTCAGCCTCCCCATATGGTTTTATTTTTATTTTATTATTTTATTTTATTGGTACCAGGGATTGAACTCATGACCTCATGCTTACCAGGCAAGCACTTGAGCTGCTGAGCTAAATCCCCAGGCCTCCCATATGGTTTTGAAGCAAATCTGAACTAGGTTGTGTCATTTAGATGTCATAATATTCTTGGTCTGTATTTGAAAAGAATGTACAGTAGTCCCCCTGCCCACTGTCCTCAGCAGTTTCATTGGGGTTCCATTTGCAAGGCCCCCAGTGGTTGTCCAAAGCTGTGGAAAGTACTGCCTCTGTGCACACTGCTTCTTCCTGTACAGATACACTCATGCTTCATGTCATTCACACCTTAACTCAGCACTTATCATGCACGATGGCTATAGGTGTTATAGTTCGAGGTGTGACAGTAAACCTTAGAAATTTCTTTTTTGCTTTTTCTCAATTTCACAGATAGAAGAGAGTTTCTTACTGTAGGTCTTAG
>RJWM01023915.1:0-31307 GCA_004363535.1 Dasyprocta punctata | reverse complement strand
TGAACCAAGAGTGACCCTAACAATCTTAAGAAACAAAGTTGGAGGGCTTATACTACCACAAATCAAGGATACTTAGATTTATATTAATATGTTGATACTAGTGCAAGAATAACAGACAAATGAAACAGATCATGCAGAAACACACCTCTGTCTATATAATTATCTGATTTTTGTTGGTGCTATTTATGTGGTGCTAAGACTCAAACCCAGAGCTCCATGCATGCTCAACTTGCACTCTATCTCCTGAGCTACACCTTCAGCCCAGTCAGCTCATCTGTTTAAAAAAAAAAAAAGGGTCACATGGTACAGAAGGATGGTATTTTCATTAAATAGTGCTAGGTTAAATGAATAACCATAAGGTAAAAGGTGAATATTCACTCTGTCTGCAATTACAGAATTACTGTAAATCATATGTATTAACTTGAGAAAAGCAAAAAAAATTTCTATACAGTAACACAGAAAAGTATCTTCCTATTTTTAGGCTAAGCATAGATTTCTTAAACAGGACACAAAAAGAGGTAATCATATTTTTTATGTATTTCATAAAAATTAAGAAGCATCAAAACACCACCAAATGAATGTAAAGGCAGGGCTGCAGGTATAGCTCTGTGGTAATGCTTGCATAGCATGTGCAAGAAACTGTGTTTGATCTTCAGCACTGCTAAAATAATTAATTAATTAATAGGCCATAAAAAAGCCATCTGTAGCCAGGCATGACAGTACACACCTGTAATCCTAGCACTCAGGAAGTTGAGGCAGGAGGATAGCCTCAAGTCCAAGGCCAACCTGGGATACATAGTGAATTCAAGATCAGCCTAAACTGCATAGCAAGACCCTGTCTCAAACTGAGTGTGGTGGTGCACGCCTTTAATCCCAGCACTCAGGAGGCTGAGGTAGGAGGAGCGTTGTGAGTTCGAGGCCAGCTTGGGCTACAACGCGAGCACAAGGCCGGTCTGAGCTACATAGTGCGACCCTGCCTCAAAAAACTAGGGCTGGGAGTTTGGCTCAGTGGCTTAAGCACCTGTCTGGCAGGCGCGAGGCTGTGAGTTCAATCCCCGGTGCCACAAAAAAAAAAAAAAAAAAAAGCTATTTGTTGCTGGTACACACCTGTAATCCCAGGGACCCTGGAAGGATGAGGCAGGAGGCCAATTTAGCAACTCACTCTCAAACACTAAAATGGGGGGACACGCTGGCAATGTAGTTCAGTGCAAATGCCTTGGTTTCAATTCCCAATGCCACAAAAAAAAAAAAAAAGCCAGATAAAGAGGGAAAAAAGAAAAATCCAAAACATGTCTCTCACACACACACACACGACTCACATCTAGAATAAAGAATTATAAATTAGGGCAGAGTATGTAGCTCTGTGACAAGGAGCTTGCCTAGCATGCCAGAGGCTCTGGGTTCAATCTCCAGCATCCAGCACCATTAAAAAATAATAACAATAATAATCAAAATAAATTTTAAAATAAGCATGCAAGGAAAAAATAAGCATACCAAATGAAACAAACAACAGGTACTTCACAAAAGATGACATATAAGAGGTCAATAAAAGATGCTCAAATTTGGGCAGGCATGGTGGCATACACCTGTAATCTCAGCACTTATTAGAGACTGAGGCAGGTCCTCCTCACGAATTCAAGCCTGTCCTGGGCCACTCAGTCACTTAGTGAGACCTTGCTCAAAATTTTAATGTGGGCAGGGGAGACAGGAGCTCAGGGCAATGGGTTCAATCCTTAGTATTTCCCCTCACCGAAAAAAAACCTAAACTCAAATCACCAGGAAAATTCGAAATAAAAATCACACTGATACAGTACTGCAACTCTCCCAAAAGAGCAGCAAATTTTTAAAGTGACAAGTATCAGCAAGGTCATGGAGTAACTGTAATATCATTCCCTGCTAACTGGTACAACCACTTTGGGAAAATGTTCAACAGTATCACAAGTTTTAACCTTCACATATCACAAAAACCAATTCCACTCCTATGTATCCCAACATAATGTTCCATTTCTTGATGTGTGATGGTCCACTTAGTAAAAATTTATTACCTGTTGCAAACTTTTTTATAAGCTAACCTTCAACAAATGTTTTAAAATTTTTGACAAAGTTCTAAGAGATCTTAAAGCTAGCATTTTAGAACAGAAAAACAAAGCTTTTAGTATACAGAGAAAATTTTCCCACTAAAATTAAAAAGGAAAAGAAAAGCTACTAACACATAGTTCAGAACAAAGATAAAAACTACCAAAAGATCATTTTTCTCTAACTTCATGAAGCACTGGAAGTCATTCGTTCAGCAAAGAAAGGAGTTTATTATTCTACACTGTAACCCCGAGAAGATATCTTTGCCAAAAAAACACTGCTGCTTTTCAAAATCACCTCCATCACAGAAAGGAGGAAAGCAAGGGAACCATTCCAAAAGTTTTAGCTAACTCTTCGAAGAAAGGATGCCTACAACTGAGATGATCTAAATCACCCAAAAGAAAGCCATGAAGAAATCACCGCAACGCTAAAGCAGATAACACCACACGTCGACCTACAGGAAATCCTGCGGTTAGTTTGAGGCTTGCCCCGCTAGTCATAAAGTGATTCAGTGCTGGCTACTAACGCTCCTCAAGCGCATCCTTAGGCGTCACCTGGCACACCTGGCTTGCCATCACCTGCCTGGAGCCACTGCCATGCGCAGAATCCCGGTGGCCAAATAAAGAGGCCAACTTTGCAAAAAAGGGGCGCAGGAGATCTCGCCCCTCGGGTTACTGAGAGGGAATCGACTTCGGGTCTCTGGGGCAGAGGATGAGCGAGTCGTCAGTGTCTCCCACAGGGTTTACGAGGAAGTGCCCAGAAGTCGCTCTGCCCCTCCACCTCCGCAGAACTCCACAGGAAGCCCCGCCGGCGAGTTTCTCCCAGAGCCCACGACAGGAGGGTCGCGGGGACAGGGGTGGGGGCGAAGAAGCCAGCGCGGGGGACTTAGGCCCCGGCGGGGCCGCGCAAGCGGCAACTTTGGCGACGGCCCCATCCGCTGCGCCTCGGCCCGGCAGTGCGCTCCACAAAACCTCGACCCTCACTCTGCCCACCCGGCCTGGCGCGACGCCCCTCACCTTGGAAACGTAGGGTGGACTCCGTCGTAAACATTAACGTCCCATCCAGCCTACAGCCGCGCCGCGCGTCCCAGCGCCTCGGCCCCGCTCCTGGCTCTGCGGGCCGCCTACCCTGCGTGCCAGGCGCACAGCGCTCACTCAGGAGTTCAGGGTCGCCAGGCGACCCTTACCCGCTCCTCCGAGCACCGCCGCCGTCCCCACCACCGCCCAGCCCAGCGCCTGCCAGTCAGTCCGTCTGCGGCTCCTCCAGCGTCCGACCCGGCCGCGTCAGGAAAGCCCAGGGCGCAGGCGCAGCAGGGCCTTAAAGCGACCTAGCCGCCTCTACCGCATAATGGGTTCGAGCAGGTTAGGGGCCGGGCGTGTTGGCGGAGAAAAGCAGAAGCCGAAAGGATTGGACCGAGTGGAGCGGAGGCGGGGAAATTCCTCTCTCTCCTCCGCCCCACTTTCAAAGCACCGGCCCTTGCCGCGCGAATTGCAGACTTCCGAACCAGCCCCTCGAATCGCCCCTTCCCTGTAAAGCCTAGCTCCGAGGCCACCCGTACCGGGGCCGCGGCTCCTCACTGCCGCAGCGCCCACGCGCCTCTCTTCTGGGCTGGGGCACGCGGTGAAGACGCGCAGGCTTCGAAAGGCCGCCCCGCGTCCCCCGGGAGCTTGCTTTTGGTCACTCTCAAAAACATTAATCACTATGTGAATGGTACTTGTGACTGGAAAACACTTTTTTCGGTCATCTCGACACAGTGAGTTAATGCAGAGTCCAGCAGGGGGCAGAACTGGAGCGCCTGTCTGTGAGGTCCAGCCGGGCAACAATCCAACATCAACGAAGGAATTCTTAGAAGGAAAGAACCCAGTTGGGGAGAGAAACCACTTATAATTCCGTCTACCCAGGAAAAGCAGACAAGAAAAACAATAAAGGCAATATAAATAGCTTTGGTTATATATTTAGAAGTGACAAAATGATAGTAATTAGCATGTATATGCACATGAAACTCCAAAATTATTTGTCTAGAAATGGTACATACCTGGTTATTTTCTAATTTAAGTTTGTAAGATAATCTTCAGAAGGGGTTCCACTGTAGTAAGCACTTCAAAAAAAAACTTTTCAGCAAGATTAGGAAATAACAAAAACTAGGAAGTAAAACCAACCGTGTCCTCCACCCAGATAAAAACTGAGAATTTGAAGTTAATCTGAGGCAAATTTTTGCATAACCTTAGGTTATGCTGTTATTTAAAGTCAATTTCAATGAACAATTTCATTGCAATTTATCTTGCATGAGAAAACTGAAACATTCTGATAATCTACTTCTCCTTTCTGTAGTCAATCTATCAACAAATTTCGTCGATTTTTACCTGCCAATGTTTCCATAAATCTATCCTCTTCTGTCTCCTTCATCACCACCCTTGTATAAGCTACCTTCACCTGAAAGGTGGGGATAGAATCACTGGCCAATGTTAGTTTATTCGTAACCCCTTCCACAAGTCCCTCTCTCAATCTTTTTCGTTGTTTTGTTTTGTTTTTGGAGACAGGGTCTTGCTTTGTAGTGCAAGCTGGCGTTAAACGTGCTATGTACATAGCCATGATCCTCACAAGCATGCACCACCACTCCAGACTCTAAATCTTCACACAATAAAAAGAGTGACTTAAAAAAAAAAAAAAAAAAAAAAAAACTTTACAATGTGACTTCCCAGCATAATCATTTCAACCGCTTCTCATTCTAACTAACCAAGCTGTGCATGGTCAGGTACCTTGCCCACCTCTTCTCACTAGTCACACAGAAGTCTCTCCTGCTGTCTCTGTTCCAGCCCCACTGACCTCTTCTTTTCTGTTTACCAACTTTCTCCTAACAGGTCATACTTTGTTCTTTGCTTGGAAAGTTAGTCCAACCTTCATCCATCTGACTCCAGCCTTAGTCTCCACCTCTGAGAAACACCTGCTGATCTTCCTGTGTTGGTCCCTCACCGCCACCAGTTTGCATGAAACAGTAATTTTATGCCTATTTTGGTGAATTTTTGTTTCTCCCAGTAGACAACTAGCTTCATGTGACCAGGATCTTGGTTTTCTTTGTTTCACAGGGTTTTTTTCTTCTTTAATTTCTTCAGTACATATTTGCTCAGTGGATGGAAAGCATAGGTGCTAGAACTTAAACTACCTGTGTCTTAAAGGTTGCCTAAGCCACAAAAGGCAAAATGTCAAACTTGACATTTGGAATCAGTTTAAAAGAAGTTATTTTAAAATTGATATTGTAAGCCGGACGTGGTGGCGCATGCCTTTAATCCCAGCACTCGGGAGGCTCAGGTAGACGGAGCGTTGTGAGTTCGAGGCCGGCTTGGGCTACAACGCGAGTGCAAGGCCGGCCTGAGCTACATAATGCGACCCTGCCTCAAAAAACCAGGGCCGGGAGTTTGGCTCAGTGCCTTAAGCGCCTGCCCTGGCAGGCACGAGGTTGTGAGTTCAATCCCCGGTGCCGCAAAAAAATAAATAAATAAAATAAAATTGATATTGTAGTATTTGAGCTGGGCTGTCACAACATTCTTTGGGTACCTTTTAAAACCAAGTTCTCAAAATGGTCTGTGTAAATTCCTGAATTAATAATAATAGCTATTAGGCCCATGTGAAACTAATATCATTAGTTGCTTCAAGAGAAGAAGACTGGGTGACTAGGGGTCAGGGATGGGAAGGAGAATTTTTATTGTGTACCTAAAAGGTTTTAAACAAGGCGGATGTGGTGGCAAATAACAGTATTCCCAGGCCTTGGGAGGCTTGGGTAGAAGGATCACCATGACTTCAAGGCTGGTCTGGGCTACATAATGAGTTCAAGGACAGCCTGAACTACATAGTGAGACTCTTTGAAAAACAAATAAAAAAACTATACCTTTTAAATTTTAAGCATATGAATGTATTACCTATTTGAAAATAAATGCTACCAGGGTGCATACTGTATGATTCCACTTATTTGAAGTTTCAGAAAAGGTAAAATTAATTATGGTGGAAGAAAATCATAAAGGGCCTGGAAGTGTAGCTATGTGGCACAGCATGTCCTTAGGATGCATGATGCCCTAGGTGCAATTGCTAGCACCATGCAGATACATATCGAAACTTGGAAACCATAAACTGCTCAATATCACCAACACTTTGCACAGTAGCTGTTCAATATAGTTTGAAAGAATGATGAAAAACAAGCCTGGTGTTGACTTTATTGATATGAATTATATTTATAGTTATATGAGATATTTATATATTATATATTTTCTGGGAACTAGAAACTTTCATATTAATGCAAATGGCTATACTATCATCTAAAATTTTTAATTTATATTTTGAGGCTTGGGATATAGGTCAGTATAGAGGACTTGCCTAGCATTGCTAGGTTTGATCCCCAGTATTGCAAAATATATATTTTTAATATATTTATATGTATATATCTGTATAAGTTATACCAATTCAGCATGCTGCACAAAGTGTCTGAGATATATGAACAGGAGAGAAGCTGTGTCATTAGCTCTGAGCCTCCAGTGCTATTCCTGGTTTACTCCTTTCTTTCACCTGAGCATCAACTTATTTGATGAAAAAGCTTAGACTTTAGCATCTCACTGAAATAGCTAATTCCAATCAGAGAAAGAGCTGACTCTAATCTTTCACAAGTGCTCAAGCACTTGCGTAAGTGAAATCTTCCTGTGTGAATCCCACACTAACACCACCTCTGCTCCAGCTCCTGCCACTCTGCATTTACAGTGTAGAACCTCACATAAGAAGAAGATAGAGCAAGCACAGTGCAGTGGGCTGCGGCACCCTCCTAAGAGGCAGTTTTCTTCACAGCAGTTCAGATAGCAAGTTGAAGTTTACTGTACTCTCATACCACACACCCATGGATGTGGATGACTGTCTGGGAGGGAAATGCCTCTAAACCTGGTAAGAGCTAAATCCTAGAATACTTTGCCCTTAACTGCCAAATGTGTTCAAACCAGCCACTTGACCCCCACTACTCACAAAAAGAAAAAGTAGGAGAAAAATTTCCCAGAAGCCAGAGCAACCCCAGACACGGAGGAGGAACTAACCTGTGAAGTCAAAACCACCCAACCCAACCCTAGGCAGCTAGCATTCAAGCTTCCTTAGAGAACAAGGTACACAGTTACACTCTGGGATTGTGCTACCTAATACAGCAGCTGTGAGAGCCAATAGCCATGTGCGTTTACATTTACGGTTTCAGTTTTGCACACATTTCAAGTGCTCAATAATAGCACATGTGACTAGTGGCTATCATCTATAGCAGACACAGATACAGAAAGAGTCCATCTATCAGAAAGTTCTATTGGCAACACCATTCTAGAAAAAGGAGAACTAGAAACCCATGGAGAGTCACAGCTAATATTCAAAACTTCACTTTAGAAAAGATAAAGGCTCACAATGGAACAGTGACAACCTACCTCACTAGGCTCATTAACTTTCTACAATATGAATGTGAAAGGTACTCATGCACAAAATCTGTGGCCTTCTCACTTGTTGGGATTATAAGAATGGCTTTAGACTTACCACTTTTACCTTTACCATATCCATTGTTTGCAAGACATGACCTCCATTTCAGGAAAGAACTATTGTTAAGAAGCACATCTCTTGGTACTTGGGTACACATAGAGACTAAATTTGCTATGTGGACAATAACAAACTTTGTGGCTCTAGAGTTTAGACATCATTTCTATACGTGCTATTAGACATTAATACCATCAACCCAAACAGCAGCTTTTGGAATTATGCCACTAAAATGGGATAGCAATAACATAATAACTTCTACTCTAGCCCCTAAAAGAAGTCCATTTCTTGACTTTTTGAAATACCTGTATTAAAGCAAGATAAAATTTGGTGCAACTAGAATTAGTAATTTTACTTAAACTATCCAGTTTTCTAGAAACTAATAACTATTGTATCAGTACAAATGATGAGACTATAAAATTGTAAATTGTACTTGCCAAAAAGTTTTAACCCCTTTAAAGCTCCAATCTTCTCATCCATAAACCATAAATAATAACAATATCTACTTAAGCATTGAAGTGATAATTAAATGGAGCATATACACAAGACACACAAGCATTCAACAAGTTAGAGCTATTTTACTTGCTATATCCGAGGCCATAAAGCACCAATGTGCATAAAACCAACCAACAAACAAAAGTAAATTTGAAAATCCTAAATTTAAAAATCCAAACTCTGCCACCTGCTAGTCATCTGAACTTACACATCTATAAACTTCAGGGGTTTTTTTGATCAGTCAGTTAAGGATAGTAGATGTGTTGTGAAATGTGTTTTCCTTTCATGTGAAATTGCCGACTAACAGTAAAGCCAAGTATGATCTTTAGCTGATGTCAACTAGTACTCTGCTCCCACTTTCACAAAGAAAGATAAAAAGGAAATGAAACTGCATTAGGAAAGCTTCATGGTAAACTTAATTTAGCCTTTATTAATGCTCTGTGCTTCTGAACACAATCAGGAAGGAACACTGCTGAAATCGTCACTAAAAGTCCACACAACCATCAACATTGCAAATTCAACTAGAATTTGTTAACAAATACTATGGTAACCAGTCATTCTTCCTTGGGTAATCTTTTCTCTGTATGAGAGACTTGAAGCCCATACAGGCAGTCAAGGCCTCCTCTGTGAAAGAACGTTTTTTTTAAAAACAGAGATAACCAGAAACCAATTACAGCCAAGAAAAAAACTGTATTGAATTGCAAACAGCCAATCACTAAAATACCTCTCTTTCCAGTATGAAACTAAGTCTCATGATCCATATATTCTTGACGATCATTCAAATGACCATAATACAATGAGATAACATTCTTGAAATGATGTTGAAGAAATATTCACAAGCTGTTCCTGTGTTTCAAAGGTTGAGCAAGGTATGCACATCTTAATTCAATTACAAAATATTTATATAACATTTAATATAAAACTAGACATCATTTTACACCTTTACCTGTTTCCCTTCAGAGTTTCTAAAGGCAGCAGTCATTTTGGTGGTAACCATGATAAGCAGAGAAAACAAGCAGACTGGGGATTTGAATTGAATTTATAGCTGACTCATAGGGAGTGTTTACAACGGCATTACCACAGGGATCCACCCACTTAACACCCTTTCAATTCCATTTTACATGTTTGTTAGGTAGGACATTTAAGGAAAGCTGAGAATGTGGAAGAGTAGGAATACTGAAACCAAAGCTTTTTGAGGAACTATGAATGCTAATTTATTTTGGTTTTCTTACTTTCCAACTCTTCCTCCTTCTATTCTTTCCTTTTTTCCTCCATTCCTTCCTTCATTTCATGACTTAATTTGTCTTAGAATGACATTATAATTGGTTGCTGTTTTGGGGATGCTGATTCTGAGGCATTGGTTAGAACCTTCCATAATTGGTTTCAGTTCCTAGAATTTGACCCTTTTCAATATTATGAATTTATTGGAACTTTCCGTTTGGGGGCTTGCTCTCTCTCTCTGTCTCTCTCTCTGTCTCTATCTTTTTCTGATCTCTCTCTAACAGCCTTTGGCAATTCTGCAGATAATTGTGTTCTATTAATGGATGTTGCAGTTTTCTTACTCAGGGACTGTTAATTGCAAGCTTACTCTAACACAGAAGTGAGTGATGCACCTTATGAGAGGTATCTAAATAGAGAGAAAGCTATTCCCTGCATTCTCCTGAAAGAGATCTAATATATTGGTCCACAGGATTGCCACTTTAATGATGGCTTTTTGTTTTTAAAGCACTTACCGCGGCTGGACACTAGAAGCACTTTTCATCTATCATTTCACTTAGTCTTTGCCATAACCCTGTTTGTCCACATTTGCAAGTGAAAGCCAGACAAGTCACCAAGAGTGATTCATTTATTCACTCATTCATTCACCCACAGACATTTTAGGCGGTTCAGCTGTATAAAGTGCTTTGCTAAGAGAAAGGACAATAGTATTTTCAGCTTTTATAGTATGTCAGCAATAATATTATACGTTTTTGCAAGTGGTAGCCATTCTTAGCTTCATTTAAATGGTAAAGAAGCTATGATTGGTCCAAAGTCACACTGGTAGTAAAATGAAAAGCAAAACTACAAAAGTAAGTCTTTCATGACTACAAAGTCTGTTACTTGGAGTTACAAAATGCAGTATACTCATTTAAGAGGCTGAGGCAGGAGGATAGCCATGAGTTTGAAACCAGCCTGAACTATACAGTGAATTCAAGTCCAGGCTGAACTACATAGTGAGATTCTAACTCAAAAAAAAAAAAAAAAAGTTATACTAATAATAATAGTGCAGCACATTCTAGTGTAAGACTCTTTCAAAATAAATAATAAAACATGCTTGTGAGCTGGGCATGCTGGCCCACACCTGTAATCCCAGAACCCTGGCAGCCAAGGTAGGAGGATCACTGTGACTTTGAGGCCAGCCTAGGCTACATAGTGAGTGCAAGGCCAACCTGAACTACACAGCAAGACCCTGTCTCAAAAAACTTAAAAAAGCCAGGAGTTTGGCTCAGTGGCTTAAGCGCCTGCCTGGCAGGCACGAGGTTGTGAATTTGATCCCCAGTGCCAGAAAAAAACAAAAACAAACAAAAAAAAAAAACTTGAAGAAAAAAGCTGTGGATATAGCACAGTGTGAAGGTTCAATCCCCAGTAATGCAAAAAAAAAAAAAGAAAGAAAGAAAGAAAGAAAGAAAGAAAATATACACACTCAACAAAAGTACAAAATATAACAAAAGAAGTATGAAAGGTCTTAGAAGAGGTATAACAACATTCAAAGCAGGGTGTGGTGTCACATGCCTATAATCCCAGCACTTGGGAGGCTGAGGCAGGAGACTTGCTGCAAATTTGAGACCAGCCTGAGCTACATGAGGACCTTGCCGTAAAAAAGAAACAAACAAACGAAAAAGAATGATTAGTGTTTCTTCTATCTGGGGAAGGAGGCAAAATAGTAATGTTTAGTAACTAAATCAAATTGTGGAGCCTGGCACAGTGGCACACAGTTGTAATCTCAGAACTCAGGAGGCTGCAGCAGGAGGATAGCCATGAGTTTCAGGCCAGCCTGGCCTACATAGTGAGTTCAAGGCCAGCCTGAACTACATAGAGAGAACTTGTCTCAAAAAAATCAATCAATCAATCAATCAATCAAATTGTGGATTTAAGGTCATTTGTTTTACTAAGTTTCATTATACAGATAATGTTTTATCTCATGACTTTCAACACTACTTCGAAGAAAATCTCAGAGACTGAGGATTCAAGAATTGGAATCCTGCAAGAAAAAAAAAAGAAAGAAAGAATAGGAAAAAAAAGAATGGAAACAAACTTTTTTATAAAGAAGGGAAGAGGGGTTAAAGGGAGGGGTGGGGAAGGGAAAAAAAGTATCAAGATGTACCTTGTACAAACTCCTTATGATGAATGTTATCACTATGTATATCTAAAATGTACCAGGAAGCCAGGCATGGTGGCGCACGCCTTTATTTTATTTTGTTTATTATTACTTTTTTTTTTTTGCAGCACCAGGGATTGAACTCACAACCTCGCACCTGCCAGGGAAGCCGCTGGAGCCGGCCTCCAACTCGCAACGCTCCTCCTACCTCAGCCTCCTGAGTGGCGGGATTAAAGGCGTGCGCCACCACTACCGGCTTAGCCCACGCCTTTAATTCCAGCGCTCAGGAGGTTGAGGTATGTGGAGCGTTGTGAGTTCAAGGCTGGCTTGGGCTACAACGTGAGCCAGGCAGGCCTGAACTAAATAGTGCGACCCTCCTTCAAAAGCACTAGGGCTAGGACTTTGACTCAGTGGCTTAAGCACCTGCTTGACAAGCAGAAGGTTGTGAGTTTAATCCCCAGTACTGACAGAAGAAAAAAAAAACACCAAAAAAACTAGTATTTATTTTTACTCTAATTCAAAAAAAGCAACGACTTTGAAGTTAACAATACGCAATGTGTTAACCACTGACAATTTCCTATTATCTTGTTTTTGAAATTCTATCTTTGTTTTTATTGTTTTTTTCTCTTTAAAATAAAAAAAAATTAAAATAAAAAAAATTGGAATCCCAGAGCTTCCGCCTCTCTCATTGTTCTTTCTTCAGGAATGCCCCTGACTCTCAGTTACTCAGAGCCTGGGAAATTTAAATAGGTCCCATCCTGGACAAAGCCAGCAAGTTGGCACAGTTTCTGTTTACCAAGGCCTTTTCTCCCACACCCTTAAGAAACTGCTCCAACTCTACATGCTTCTCATTCACTTCCAAAGTGTTCTGATGCTAGAATGGGAAGTGTGGTTTTGAAGTTTATTGGGTAAATTTCTCTGTGCCTTTGTAGCCATGCATCCTATTTCTTAAAATCTGATTGCAGAAACATTATATATTAATTATATAAAATGCAATTATAGAAATGCACAATGATTAAAGTCACCTGTAATCTTATCACCGAATAATAATTGCTATTGATATTTTGGCCTCTTTTCTTTCTTTTTCTGAGTGTATAAAAACACAGAGTTCATTTGTTTATTTTTTAAAAAAGGAATCATATGCTTAGTATATATATATATATATATATATATATAAATTTTTTTTTTTTTCTGCACTGGGGATCGAACTCACAGCCTCACGCCTGCCAGACAGGCGCTTAAGCCACTGAGCCAAACTCCTAGCCTATGCTTAGTATATTTAATGCCATGAAATCAAATGAGATCAATAAAGGAGAATATAGGTGGAAAAGATGCGATTCAAAGACTGAGTGTCTACTAGGGCACAACTGCAAAAGAGAAATAAACAGACTGAGAGAGCAGCCAATGAAGTAGAAGTGATAAAAGCAGAAGGTAGTGTCTGAGAAGATGAGAGAAAGAGATGCTTTAAGAATATTAGACTAGGGGCCTGGGATATAACTCAGCAGCATAAGTGCCTGCCTGGCAATTCAATTCCTGGTATCCCCCCACCACCAAAAAAAAGAATATTGGACCAGTCGTGGTGGCACAAGCTTATAATCCCAGCACTCAGGATTCTGTGGCAGGAAGATCACTATGAGTTCAAGGCCAGCCTGGACTACACAGCGAGATCCTGTCTCAAAAAAAACAAAAACAAAAACAAAAGCTATATATATATATATACATATATATGTTATATATATGTATATATATATATATGTATATATATATATATACATACATACAGTATGGTGGTGCATGCCTGTAATCCTAGCACTTGAGAAACTGAGGTAGGTGGTTTGTCCTGAGTTTGAGGCCAATGGAGACTACATAGTGACACTCCATTTCAGAAAATAAAGAAAGGAAACAAAGTAAAGCCCAGTGTGGTGACATGTAACTCCTTGGCCTGGACAAACAAGGAGATTCTACCTCAAAAAAAAGAAGGAAAACCTGGAGATGTGGTTCATTTGTAGACTGCTTGTTGGCATGTGTGAGGCCCTAGGTTCAATCCTTAGCATCACAAAAAAAGAAAAAGTTAGTTTATCAATCAATTAAAAAAGAATACTGAGTCATCTGCACTGATCAGTCAAGAGACATGACTGTTGGATTCAGCAACATGAAGGTCTTTTTTTTTTTTTTTTTTTTTTAATGTGGTTTGTTTGGTTTTTTTGGTACCAGGGACCAAACTCACAACCTTGCAACTGCCAGGCACTTAACGCCACTGAACTAAAACCCCGGCTAACATGAAGGTCTTCAGAAACCATGCTGAACTATTTCCATGGAATGGTGGAGACAAAACCTGACTGTAGTAAGTCCAAGAGAAAATAGAAGAGAAAGAAGAACAGAAAAATATTTCAAAGTTTTTTTTTTTCTTATAAAGGACAGGAGAAAATGGAGGTGTAGTTTGAAAGAAACATGAGGTTTTTTTGTTTTGTTTTGTTTTTTTGTTTCTGTTTTTTGGGTACTAGGATTGAACGCACGACCTTGTGCTTGCCAAGCAGGCACTTACGTCGCTGAGCTGTATCTCTGGCCTGGGTTTGTTTTTTTTTTTCCCAAGGGGATAAATTACATTAAGTTTACACACTGAGGGGAAGTCAGTTTTCACATCAGAAAGGGGAAAACTGCAGGTGCAGAAAACGGGAGAATTTCTGGAACAACCTCACAGAGTAGGTGAGAGAGAATGGGATCTCGTGAGCTGGTGGAAGAGCTTGCCTCTGACGGAAACAGGGACATACCTTAAGATACGTTTGCTGTCACCATGAATCCTCATGTTATTAATGGTTATGTAAAAAATGAAAGCAGCATGGTATGGGTTTTACCCCAAATGCACTAAGCTTTCTGTGTGTAGACACCAAAGTAGGCTAGATATAAATAAAATCAAAGTTCTGATTTTGGTTAATGAACAGTATTTTTGTAACTTTACAACTACATGTTTCCCCAAGACATTTCTCCTTTTTTTTAAATTATTTTTTATTTGTTAAAATTTTTTAATTTTTTATTTACTTTTATTTTTTTCCCCAAGATATTTCTTTCATGGAAAATAGGATGAAACATATTTCTGACAATACAGAGTTTTACCAGTTTCTATTCAATATTCCCTCTCTGGAGATATGCTGATCTTTCACTTTCTTGGTCATCAGTCCCACCACCTGCCTTATTCATCCTGCCCTCCGGTGTGAGGTCTGGGCCAGGCCGCTAAGCTTTTGTGGCCCATGCCTGTGGTTTTTCTCATGGTTGTACATCTTCTCTTCATCTCCTCCTTTTTGACTTTCTGGCTTGATAAATTTGTGGACATCTTAAGTCACATCTTTCTCAGCTTGCTTTATCTTGTCCAGGAGCCTTTCTTTCCCTCTTCTTGAGTAGGATCCCAGGCCATATATAAACCCTCATGGGACATAAAACTTGTCATGCAGATGAAACATTTTCAGATGTAATTTATTCAATCTGTAACATATTTTCTTATACATACCCACTGGCATTATTATAACAATCTTTTAGCTCCATCTTTGGAAACTACTTTTGTATGAGAGGAAAATTTTGTCAAGTTTAAAATAAATAGATACTACTGCTTTATGTACTTAGCTTTAAGTCAGAGGAAGTTCATTGTTAGATATAGTCTAATAGAAGTAGACTTTTAGGAAAACAAAATTTATAAATGTATGGAGAATAGATGGTATTTATAATAAGTCGGGAAGTTACCCATCCTGCAAGTAATTTAAATTATATAAAAAAATATGTTTGACGCCAGTTGCAGTTGTCCATGTCTGTCATCCCAGCTACTCAAGCAGAAAGATAATGAATTCAAGGACTTCAGGGAATATTGCAGATTGGTGAGCAGCAGATAAACAGCCTCTCTGAGATTTGGTGTCCAGACGCTAGAACCTAGCAACATGAGGAAGACAGGAAAGGAAGTGAGTCTCAGGGACCCTGCAAGGATCTGAAGCAAGAATTGAAGCCCACAGGGAGAGGGAAGAGAAAGACCTCAACACAGAAGAAAGAGGTGGCAAGTGGTGCTTTCTCCTTGAGCCCTGACTCACTGTGTGGTAGGGGCAGCTTCAACCAGCAGAGGCACAGTGACTACTGGGGACATTGGTGGCCTCCATGGAGAAATGAACCAGTGGAATGCAGCAGTGGGCACAGTGGATTGCAGTGGCTGGTAAGTTATTTGGGTCCAGACATCCCCCAGGAGAAGGCAATTGGCTGGTAGCCATCTTGGAGAGGAACCAACTGAGCTCAGAACTCAGAGCAGCTGTGGGCTGACTCCATCTAGTGGCTCCCAAAGTCAGGGTGAAGCAGAGCCAAGTTCAAGCTGGCAGAGCGTTGCAGGCTGAACAAGCTGGGTTTCAACCTCATAGCCAGAAACCAGCCTGAACGTCAGTGGAACTAAACGTGCAGGCTTGCTGGGATTATCCACTACTCTGCAGTATATGTACAACTGGTTTGCTAAGATTAGTCAACACAGATCTGGGCTCTGTCTACCCACTCTACCAGTGACAGTAGAGACATGCCTTGAAATGAATGTGTTTTTTCTTTATTTATTTTGTTTCATTTTTACTTGTTTGTTCTTGTTTTTACATGACTCTGAACAATGTTTCTAGGTTTTTGTTGTTGTTGTTCTGTTTTTTCTAGAGCCTGACTTATTGAGTTTGTTACTTCCACAGTTACCATTTCAGAATCCAGGTGAGTGGCTTTCGAATTGTTACTTCTTTCTTCTCTTTTTCTGTGCTGTCTTCTTCACCACTTTCTCAAAATTCTTGTAATCATCCTCTTCCAGCTTTGCTTTTAATTTCATCCTCTTCTTCTATTTTTCCATTTTTCTCCCCAATCCCTTTTAAATATTCTCCCCTAGGGTAAAAGGTCTATATTGAGGATGCTTGCATCTCTTCAGTAGCCCTGCCATGCCCTCAATAAAGGTCTTTCTTCTTTTTTTCTGTTTTCTCTCTTTTCTCTCTCATGTGTCGGAAAACCAAACAGAGGGCATATTTATTATATACAATTTTCTGGTTTGTTTTAGATTTTGTTATAGTTCATATGCTTAAAGGTAACAAATTAGTAGTTACCACAGTTTGTCATTTTCTAGGCTGTAGTTTGATGCTGTTACTACTGATTATACTACTTTAGCCAAGGTGACATAATTGTGCTAATCAGGTGCTCCTCCTGGTAAGTCGAGATGAGATTCCCTAAGGGGCATACAAGATACAATTGACCAGTGCCAAGAACAAGGGGCTAGGCCAAATAGGCAGCAACTTTTCATTCCCAAAAATTCAAGAGGTAGGATCTTGCAACAGACTGAAAACCCAAAAGCCAACTATACCTGAGGACACCTCTGAGAAGTAGTCATTTCCAAAATGTGCTAAAGACTAGCAATAAAGCTATTTGCATAAACAATTTACAAGCATCAACCCAGGAATTAAACTAAAAAAATAGAAAATGAGAATAAACTTAAGCAAGATGAAACCCCAGACTTTCAGCTCATGGAAGGCAAACCAAGATGGCCATCCACCTGGAATCTCTGAAGTGGTAACCATGAAAGTAACAAAGTAGATGAGTGAGGCTCTAGAAAATATCAAATCAGAAATAATTTCTCAGGTATCTACAGAGGTGATAACCATAGTGAAACACGTGATTAGTGATTCTAGAACAAATACAGATTTTTTTTTTTTTTTTTTTTTTTTTTTTTGCAGCACCGGGGATCAAACTCACAGCCTTGCACCTGCCAGGGCAGGCGCTTAAGCCACTGAGCCAAACTCCCGGCCCTAGTGTTTTTTTGTTTGTTTGTTTGTTTTTGCGGCACCGGGGATTGAACTCACAACTTTGCGCCTATCAGACAGGCATTTAAGTCACTGAGTCAAACTCCCAGCCCTAAAGTCAAAGGTACCCCTTTCTTGACCGCGGCAGGACACAAAGCGGCCCTAGTGTTTTTGAGGTGGGGTCGCACTATGTAACTCAGGCCGGCCGCCCTGGCGTTATAGCCCAAGCCAGCCTCGAACTCACAACGCTCCTCCTACCTCAGCCTCCCCACTGCTGGAATTAAAGGCATGCACCACCATGCCCGGCTAGATACAGATTTTTTTAAAATAGGGGAGCTTAAGAAAATGATGGAAACCATAAATGCCCAACACAGGAAAGAAATGGAATCCATGGAACAGATTCAAACAGATTTCCAGGAGATTTAAAATTCCATGGAAAGTATATGCAGCAGAATGAGCCAATGTAAAGACAGAATAGCAGATCTAGAAGACAGGATTGCAGTTTTCGATATTAAAAAGAAAGATTGCAGTCAATGAAAAATCAGGAGATAGTGCAAATGCCATAAAAAAAACCTGTTCATAGACATCATGGCAGAAAACTTCCCAAGCATGAAAAAAGAATTTTACATACAGTGAGGCAGATAGACTCCAATTAGCCATGATCAAAAGAAAATCTACAGCAAGGCATATAATCATCAACATTCCAGAATATTAAAAGCTGTTAGGGAAGAGAAACAAATCACCTATAAAGGAAAGCCCATTGGAATCACAGCAGAATTCTCAACACAAACCCTCAAGTCAAGGAGAGTTTGGAGTGAAGTATTTCAAGCCTTAAAAGAAAACAATCTCCAACACAGACTGATGTACTCTGCAAAAACTATCTTTCAAAACTGATGGAGAAACCAGACATGGTGGCACACACCTGTAATCCCAGCACTTGGGAGACTGAGGCAAGAGAATTGTTGTGAGTTCAAGATCAGCCTGAGCTACAAAGTAAGTTCAAGGCCAGCCTGAACTGTATAGTGAGACCCTGTCTCAAAAAGACAAAATAAAATAAAACAAAATTGATGGAGAAATAATATACTTTCAGGGCAAAGAGCACTAGAGGAAATTTGTGAACACCAAACCAGCACTCCAAAATGTTCTGAAGGACATTTTAGGAAAATATAATGAGGACTACAACTCCATGAACCCCACAAGAATGAATCAACCAGGCAAGGGAAGCAACTAAACAGGGAGGGATAAAAGGGAACCAACAACAAGAAAATAACTTGACAAGTTTAAGTCAATGCATATTAGTTATAACAATCAATGTAAATGGTCTTAATTCACCAATCAAAAGAAACAGACTGGTAGAGTAGATCAAGGAGTAATATCCAACAATATTCTGCATACGAGAAACACATTCAGGGCCCGGGATATACCTCAGTGGCACAAGTGCCTGCCTGGTAAGCATGAGGTTGTTAGTTTGATCCCTGGCACAAAAAAAAAAAAAAAAAAAAAAGAAAGAAAGAAAAGAAACACATTCAATTCATAAAAAAAGTCATAGATGAAAGTCAAAGGATTGATAACAATACCCCATGTGACAGGAACTTAGAAAAGCAGGGTTTCATTTGCAGACAAAGTATATTTCAAGCCAAGATTGATTAAGAGAGACAAAGAAAGTCAGGCGTGATGGCACACACCAGTAATTCCAGCACTTGGGAGGCAGATTGTTGCAAGTTCAAGATCAACCTGGGCTACAAATTGAGCTCAAGTCCATCCTGTACTGCATAGCAAGACCCTGTCTCAAAAAAAAAGAGAGAGAGAGAGAGAGAGAGAGAGAGAGAGGCAAAGAAAATCACTACACCCTTGTAATAGGAACAATCCAAGAGGAAGAGATAACAAATAACAATCATAAATATATATACAACAAATACCAGTGCATCCAACTATACAAAACAAATATCAATGGACATGAAAAATCAAATAAGCCCCCAAAAATCAAATAAACACTAATTGTATTGGGGGACATCTGCACCTCACTGTCACAAATAGACAGATCAACTAGAGAAAAAAATCAACAAAGAAACATCAGAACTGAACCAAACTTTTGAACAAATAGATTTAGTAGACGTCTACAGAGTGTTCTAGGCAATGACATCAGAATACACATTCTTCTCAGCTCCTGAAGGTTGGAATTATAGGCATGTGGTGATGCTTTAGTCTTAAGTCTGACATTTGTATGACAGGCTGGTTGGCTAGGACTCAGGCAAGACTTTATGCTGTATTTCTTTTCCAGGAAATCTCTTTTTCTCTTTAGGCCTTCAACTGTTTGGATGAAGCCTACCCACACTATTGAGAAAATCTCCTTTACTTTAAGTCCACTGGTCATAGATGTTAAGTACATCTACAAATATCTTCAAAGCAACACTGACATTAGTATTTGATTAAATAACTGGGTACTATAGCTTATCACAGTTAATACATAAGTCTGACTATATTAGTTCATATTCCATTGCTATAATAAAATACCTGAGGTTGGGTAATACAGAGACAAGATGTTCATTTAGCTTACCATATTGTAGGATAAAAGTCCAAATAGTATGATGCTATTTCCAGAAAGGGCCTTGCTGGGTGATGGCATCGTGGTGGAACGTGGGAGAGGGAGAGGTCATGTACTGAGAAAGAAAGAGTGCAGAGAGGAACTAGTCTTGTTTTTTTCTAACAACTTTCTTCTGCCAGGTGTGGTGGCACACACCTGTAATCCCAGTACTTGGGAAGCTGAGAGAAGAGGATTGCCATGAGGTTGAAGTCAACCTGGACTATACATCGAGACCTTGTCTCAAAAAAACTAAAAAACTAAAATAAAAACGTCTAACTCTCTTCTGAGAACTAGGGATCTCATGAGAACTATATTAATCTGTTCCGAAGTTTGCATTTCCAGTCAGTGGCCTAACCACCTCCCACCAGGTTCTCTCCTGTCTCTCTTCCTCTCTCTCTTTCTTTCTTTCTTACTTTCTTTCTTCCTTTTATAATGGGGATTGAACCCAGAGTCTCTGCATTAAGCTACAGCCCCAGTCCTTTAAAAAATTTTTAAAAATTCTTGCTAAATCAATAACCTGCATCAGTCTCTCAGGGTGCAGGCATTACAGGCGTGTGCCACCACACCCAGTTTAGGGTCACTTCCTAAAGGTTATGCCACTGGCCAACATTATCACCAGGACCAAGCTTCTAACACGTAACACTTGGGGGACATACTCCTACCCTACCCAGACAATAGCACCATTATACTCCACATTAATACAGTTAGAAAAATAGCTGTATTTCATTGGACATTTACTACGTGCCAAGTATATTATTTAGTACTCACAAGACATAAGTAGATTTTTTAAAAAATAGATTATCAATCCCATTTTATAGTAGGAGAAACCTGAGTTTTAGAATAATTAAGTAATTTGCTGAAAGTCACGACTAGTAAGCCATTGAGTTGGGACTTGAACTTAAATCTAACTGCTAAAACATTCCTTTGGTCTCTAATATGTTGCTCTCTCTCTCTCTCTCTCTCTCTCTCTCTCTCTTTCATCTCTCCCCCTCTCCCTCTCCCTCTCTTCCTCTCCCTCTCTCCCTCTCTTCCTCTCCCTCTCTCCTTCTCCCTCTCTCCCACTGTTCTTCTTCCTCTCCCTCTCTTCCTCTCCCTCTCTCTCTCTCCCCGTCTCCCTCTCTCCCACTGTCCTTCTCCCTCTCCCTCTTCCTCTCTTTTTTTTCTAACACATCTCTTAAGCTTAGGCCCAATGTCAAATCACTGAAATTGCCCAAAAACTGACTGTCACAAGCCTAAGAGTGATCAGCTCATTCTCAGTGACCTTTAGTTGTAGCTCTCAGACTCCAACACTATGGAAACTTCCAGAGAAACTAGCCCAAATTCCAAAAGTAAGGTTAAGCAATATAAGAACGAGAGGCAGACCGGCAAGCCTAACCACCTAGCTGGTTTAGAAGGCAACACCCATCGATGGAAGTTTCATTCTCCATGTTGACTTGTCCAATACTGCCCAGATTCACAATCTGTTGCATCAAGATTTTGCAGATGGATTCTCTTAACTAAATGCCTAACATCTTAATCATTAAATCCTTCAAGTTTGCCTTTGGGACCCACTTTTTCTCAATTTTCTATTTTTCTCTGTTTTGATCATTGATCACTTTCAAAAGCCCAGTGATCCTGTGCTTTCCCTATCATTTCTCTTAGGAAAAGATAGCTTAAAATTATTCACCCCACAGTGTGAACAATTCAGTCATTCCCAGGAGCATTTTCATCTATTTGGAATAAAATCTTATTTAAATGACTAGGTTTCTGATCATGAAATATTTGACTTTAGCCAAGAAGGTATTTAGTTGCCATGGAGCCATCCCATCATGGCTGTTCTGTTATCACTTGACTGCCCTGCTTCTGTCTAGCCCTATTCAGGAAAGACTCCCTTTGTGTTCAGGTCCTGGCACTTTCCCATATCCATTTCAAAAGATAAACCAAGATATCATGAACCAGCAAGGTAGGAATTAGGCCATTCTCTATTTCCTTAATACTGCTAATAAGAATAAACATTTGAGTAGTATTTATTTAATCCACATAGTAACTCTGGGAGACAGTTACTATTATTGTTGTTACTTCATAGGTAAAGAATTTGGGGCTTAGGAAGATAATAGTGGAGCCAGGCTGAACCCTAAAACTTGCTGTAAAACTCAGGCCTGAAAAGGTTCAGATTAATGTTCATCCCAGAGAAGCAGGGGGCACAGGAGTATGGCATGAAAGGAGCATAAATGAAATCTAGAGTGATTCATCAAAATTTGATCTCTCTCTTTCTCTCTGTCTCTCTCTCTTCTTTGAGACACGGTCTTGCTACATAATTCAAGCTGACCTTAAAATCACTACATACTGCAAGCTACTCCTGCCTCAGCCTCCCAAGTGAATGCTGGGATTACAGGCTATGTTTTATAAAATCCCCTCTCCCTTTCCTAAGGTTTATGGAAATGTATCACATTTCTTCCCCTCTGGTGCTGAAGATTGAAGGATTGAACAAAGGCTTTAAGTATTTTTTTCCTTTCATTTTAGAGTAGCATATCCGTGAGGTCTCAACCTCCACAGCAGATCTTTTTTTTTTTTTTTTTTTTTTTTGCGGCACCGGGGATTGAACTCACAGCCTCGCGCCTGCCAGGGCAGGCACTTAAGCCACTGAGCCAAACTCCCGGCCCTGGTTTTTTGAGGCAGGGTCGCACTATGTAGCTCAGGCCGGCCTTGTGCCGCGTTGTAGCCCAAGCCGGCCTCGAACTCACAACGCTCCGCCTACCTCAGCCTCCCGAGTGCTGGGATTAAAGGCGTGCGCCACCACGCCCGGCTCCACAGCAGATCTTATCCAAGTATTTCCTCCAGCAAATACTATACTGTGCTCTTCCAGAGAATATTATGGTATTAATAAAAAAGTATCTTTACTCTCTTACCCCTCCCTCCAGTACCAGGGATTGAAACTAGGGATTGAACTCACAACCTCTCATCTGCCAAGAAGGCACTTAAGCCACTGAGCCAAATTCCCAGCCCTATTTTTTTTTTGAGGCAGGGTCACACTATGTAGTTCAGGCCAGCTTTGCTCACGTCGTAGCCCAAGCCAGCCTCAAACTCACAATGCTCTACCTGCCTCTGCCTCCCGAGTGCTGGGATTAAAGGCGTGTGCCACCAAGCCCGACTGATCTTTATTCTCTTATAGGAAAACAAACAAACAAACAAACAAAACCACTTTGTTGTGGGAAAGAGGTTTTATTCTACAATTTTTTAACAAACATGTAATGAGTCAGGCATAGTGGCCAATGCATTTAATCTCAGCACTCGGGAGGCTGAGGCAGGAGGATTCTCCCAAGTTTCAGGCCAGACTGAACTACATAGTGAAACCTGGTCCCCCTAAAAACATAAAAAGTGGGAAGAAGCTGTCATTTCGGTTTTCCTTCCGCGTCTATAAACACAGCTTTATCTTCCAGCAGCTTTCTGGACACACTCCTCCTTCTGGTGCGTCGTGGTACTGCAAGCAAGACCCTACTATCCATAAACGGCTATAAATTTAAAATGCCTCAAATAAAAGGAGATTAGCAATAACCCAGGGCGAAATAGTGAGTGCTCTTTATACATAGAGAGTACTTACAAATCAATAGAGAAAGAGGCCAACAAGCCAGTAGAAAAATTGACTAAGATTATAAACAAGTAACTGTAATTCACAAAGACCTGAATTTTAATCCACTATCTAACTGCACAGGAGTGTCTTAGTCACTTTCCTCATCCCTAGGACACAACACCCACAATTTAAGGGAGGGGTGATTTATTCTGGCTCATGTTTACAGTCCATGGTCAGCTGGCTTCAAGGCAGGACAGCATGGGAGAGCAGCATGGCAGAAGAAACACTGCTCAAATCAGGACAGTCAGGAACCACAGAGAGTGAAGGAAGGATTTGGGGAAAGACAAATATCTCCAGGCCACACCCCTGGTAACCCACAACTTCCAACCGGACCCTACCTCCTAACAGCAAATTAACTATAAACCCCATAATCCCATCACTTTCCAAAAGTCCAGTCGATGAACCCATGAGGCCCCTTGGGGACAGCTAGGTATAAACTATAACAAAGACTATCTAAGAAAAGTAAGAATTCAGACATTTAGCTGGGTATATTAGTATGTGCCTATAGATCCGGCTATCAGCAGGAGGATCCCTTGAGCCCAGGTGTTCATGACCAGCAAGGGCAGCATATGGAATTGTCAAAAACAAAAAGAAAAGATTAGAACATTTGGGAGGGTATATGGCAGGAATGAAAGTATTAACTTTATACTCTATTATTACTTTACTGTTACTGTTCTTGTTTAAGGATAGAGGAAATAAAGGAGCAACAATTGAGTCCTGATTGAGGTCTTTTTGTTTGTTTGTCTATTTGTTTGTTTTGTTTTGGTTGAGACAAGGTTTCACTATGTAGCCCAGGCTGGCCTTTAACTTGTAGTGATCCTCCTAGCTCATGGATATATAGGTATACACCACCCACCCCAGTTTGAAATCCTTATTGAAGTAGTGATTATAGACTCAAACTGGTGTGGTGGCACATGCCTGTAATTACAGCACTTGGGAGGCTAAGCCAGGAGGATCATCTCAGGTTCAAGGCCAGCCTGTAGTACAAAGCAAGATCATGTCTTGAAACACAAACAATAAGGGCCAGGAGTTTGGCTCAGCAGTTTAAGCACCTGCTTTGTAGGAGTGAAGGTGTGAGTTCAATCCCTGGTGCCACAAAAACAAACAAATAAAAAAACCCACAAGCAATAAACAAACATAAAGTGATTATAGACTCTAAAGAAGCATGGCAGGCAGTACCAGAGCAAAATCCAGACATAAATTAAATTTTTGAGATTCTCTAAGCATAACTTTTTTTTTTTTTTGAGATGAGATCTGGTCTTAAATTACTGGGCCCAAGTGGTTCTCCTGCCTCAACCTCGCAAGTAGCAAAGACTTAGAGGTATGCCATTATGCCCAGTTTTAAGTGCAACCTTTTCTTTATTTATTTTGAATTTTCTTTCTTTCTTTTTTTTTTTTTTTCTGGTGTTTGTGAGACAGTCTTGCTATGCAGTCCAGGCTGGCCTCAAACTCACTACCTAGCCCAGGCTGGACTCAAACTCCTTTTGATTCCTCCTGCCTCAGCCTCCTGAGTGTTGGGATTACAGATGTGAGCCACCATGCCTGCCTTTAAGTGTAACTTTTTAAACATGAGACTAAGTTATTATGTAACACAGCTCCATATGTACTGACATTTTTACAGTAGTATTAATGGTTACAATTATTTTAGATGTATTTATGGTTACAATTATTTTATAGTTTCTCAATGACTGGTTTATTTAGCACCACAGAGGTAGCTATAGTACAATATTTTCCATTCTTTATGATCTTCTATAACCATTCTACTCTCCCCACTAGAAGGTAAAATCTATGTCTCCCTTGTCTTGGGCATGATTTCATAACTGCCTTAGCCAAGGGTACAATGAAGTCAATCTATAGCATGCACTTCTAATTTTGGCTCTTGGAACACTGTCTTGGAACTTGGCCACCTTTCTGTGAGGAAACCCAGGAAGCCATGGAGATCCTCGTGAGGAGCTGTACTCCTAGCACCTTGAATGTAGGAGCTCCAGGCCCCACTTGAGCTACTTCTGCTGACCCCAAATGGAATTATGGTTAAACTTCCTGAGTTTTGCCCAAATTTCAACTTCATAAGCAAAATATTTGAGTGTTTTCGTTTTTAAATCCTCTGTAAAACCAAACATGGCAGTACTCTGTGTTACTCAGGAAGCTGAGGCAGGATTGCTTGAGCCCAGGATGATTACTTAGGCCCAGCCTGGGCAGCATAGCAAGACCTTGTCTCCTGGGGAAAAAAAATAAGCCTCTATATTTTGGGATAGATTACTGCAGACCAATTAACACACGAAACAACTAGAACAAATCATCAGCGGTTAGTGTGTCTGCCAAATTATTATAATGATTTTATTTACTCATTAAATTTATTTCATACCAAATTCTGATGTGCATGGTGGGAATGCAGTACTGACTGATTGCAACACATGATATTCGCTTCCAGGTAGGAAAGGCAGATGGTCTCTAAACCAATTAACAAATAAACGCATAATTGGTACATGGTAATAAACACTATGGGGAAAAGGCAGGCTGTGCAGAGTAGAGAGTTGTGGGGGGTTCTATTTTAGATGCAGAGGTTAGAGTAGGTCCTTCTAAAAAGACAAGTGAATAGAGCTGAACGAGGTAAGGCAGACACCAAATCAATGCTTGGAGGGTGACAGTTAAAAGCACAGGGAACAGTTAATCCAAAGATTCAGAGAGGAGCATGGTTGGAGGCCAGTTTGTTGCAGCAGAATGAGGAAAGGATGAAATGAGAAGTGATGAAGACAGAAGTGTGGGGGAGGGGAAGGCTCTGCTCTAGGCTGTGACGGGGTGGGAGGGGGTCATGAGGGTTTTGAGCACAGGAGTGACATGATCTGACTTGTGTTTTTTTCTTTTTCTTTTTTTGTTTTTTCTTTTTTTTGTACCAGGGATCAAACTCATGACTTCATGTTTCTCAGGCAAATGCTTGTGCCACTGAGCTAAACCCCCAACCTTTTTCTTTTTATTTTATTGATACGTTGTTTTTTTGTTTTTGTTTTTTTTGGTTTTTTTTTTTTTTGCATCACCAGGGATCAAACTCACAACCTCGCACCTGCCAGGCAGGCGCTTAAGCCACTGCGCCAAACTCCCGGCCCTACTTTTCTGAGGCAAGGTCGCACAATGTAGCTCAGGCCGGCCTTGCGCTCGTGTTGTAGCCCAAGCTGGCCTCGAACTCACAACACTCCTCCTACCTCAGCCTCCCGAGTGCTGGGATTAAACGCATGCACTACCAGGCCCAGCTTATTGGTACATTTTAGATATACATAATGGTAACCTTCATTATAGGGAGTTTGTATCTGTACATGATATATCATTTCTTTTTTTTTCTATTCCCTTCTCCTCCCTTCAACCTCTCTTTTTCTCATTTTTTTCTTTTTTTAATTAAGTTCATTGGTACATTTTATTTGTACATAGTTATCACATTCACTATGGGGAATTTAACTATACATGATATAACTTGATTCTTTTGTTCCCCATTCCTCTCCTTTCCCTTTAACCTGTCTTCCCTTCCTTATTTGCAAAAGCTTTGTGTCTATTCCATTCTTTTTCTTTCCTTGTCCCTTCTTTCCTTCCCTCTCTGCCTTCGCTTGTTCCTCTTCTCATTTGAACATTTTCTTCCCATTTTCCAATATCTATTATATATTTTGGTCCTTATTTACATTTTTGGCTTCTCATAGCAGAGAAACAATGTGGTATTTACATATGTGTGTCTGATTCATTTCACTTAAAGAGTATGGTCTTGGGCCGGGGATGTAGCTCAGTGGCACAGTGTCTGCCTGGCAAGCGTGAAGTCCTAAATTTGATTCCCACTACAAAAAAAAAAAAAAAAAAAAAAAAAGGGCATGGTCTCAAGGTGCATCCATTTAGCTAGAAAAGGATAAATCTTATTCTTTATGGCAGAGCAGAGCAGTACTCCACTGTTCAAAAAATCCCACATCTTCTTTATCCATTCATCAATTAATGGGCATTTGGGTTGTTTCCAAGATTTGGCTATTAAAAACTATGCTGCTACAAACATGGGTGCATATATATCACTGTGGTATGATGCTTTAAATTCTTTCTGGAAGATACCAAGAAGGGGAAAATAAAACCTCTAGTTTTAGTTTTTTGAGAAATTTCCATGCTGGTGTCCACAGTGGTTGTGCCAGTCTACACTCCCAGCAACAGTGGAGAAGGGTTCTTTTCTCCCCACAGCCCCACCATCATTCATTGTTTTTTTTGTGTGTGTGTGTGTGTGTGTGTGTTTTTTTTTTTAAAGCATCTGTTACTAGTTGATTTCTTGATAATAGCCATTCTTTCTGGGTGAGATGATTGTTTCAATTTGCATTTTATGAAAGACCAATGATACTGAACATTTTTCATGTATTTATTTGCTGTTTGTACTTCTTCATCTGAGAAGTGTATATTCCTTTCAGATGCCCATTTTTGGGTAGGGTCTTTAAATTTGGGGGGTCTGATTTTTTCAATTCTTTATATATTCCAGATATTAGTCCTTTGAATCAGACTTATATTTTAAAAAGAATAGCCTGGTTATGTGGAGCATGAACAGTAGGAGGGCAAAGTTCAAAGCAGAAAGAACAATTAAGAGGTTAACACAATCACCCCAACAATGGTAACGGTAGCTTGGACTAGTGCGGTAGCACTGGAGGACATGAGGAGTGGTCAGATTCTTTCTTTCTTCCTTCCTTCCTTCCTTCCTTCCTTCTCTTCCTCCCCCTTCTCCTCCCCTCCTTCTATTCCTTCTCCTTCTCTCTCTCCCCCTGCCTCCTTTCCTCTGCTTCCTTCTCTCCCTCCATTCCTCCCTATGTGTCTTTTTTTGGAAATATTTTCTGTATATATTTAAAAGTAATAGGACCGAGAATGTAGTTCAGTGGCACAGTGCCTGTGTGGCAAGCATGAGGCCCTGAGTTCGATTCCTGGTACCAAAAAACAAAGTACAGCCACCAGGAAATGAATGTGAAATTTGAGAAAAGAGAGATATCAAGTATGACTTGAAGATGTTTGGTATTATATACCAAGTATATATTGGTATTATATACCAAGTATATTTTATATACTTGTCCTATCTCCTTACTCTGAATCCTACAGTCATTCCTGTGTATTAAAACGCTCATCTGGTAGCCACGATATTCATTCCAAGTGCTATTCAGATGATTTCTTTAAGCACAGACTCCTCCAAATACTGCCCTACACATAAACGTGGGGCTTACAGCATTATGACCTGCACTTGAGGTCAGACATAACAAATATAATTACACCTTTATTTGTAATGTTTTCTTGAAGAAACTGGCTTTATCGTGATATGCTAAGGGAAGAATCAATAATTTATGTTTCTTTTAAAGAACATAGTGAGTTTTCATGTATATATCTTACACCTTCTCCGTATGCCCGTGTAGCTAAAGAAGGAGACAGATACTATTCATGTAATTTAAAAAGTGGGTTCTCAGAAATGATTCATAAAATTTATCCTTTGTCAAATATTTCAAGCCTAGAAGAACTGGCAAAATAAGACTATGGTCACTTTTTTGTTTGTTTTGAGACAAGGTCTTGCTTTGTAGTGCAGGTTCACTATGTAGCTCAGGCTGACCTTGAACTTGTGATGATTCACCTCTCTGCCTCAGCTTTCGGGTGATGGGATTACAGGCATACATTATCACGACTGGCTTTCTGAAGGTTTGTAATGCTTCAGAGTTAGCTAAAGGGCCTAAAATGACAGTTTACTGACTGTAGTTTTAGTTTTTTAAATAATTAAATTAAATGGTAAGATTAAATTTTATTTTAAGATACAAGGGTCTCATTATATTGTCCAGGCTGACTCAAACTCCTGAGTTTAAGCAATCCTTCCACCTCAGTCTCCCAAGTATCTGAGGCTACAGGCGCTTGGCAATTTCTTATGTACTTATTTACAGTACTGGGCATTGAACCCAGGGTCTTTGTACAGAATTACATACATAGCCCTTTCTTTCTTCTTTTTTGTTTTTTTATTTTGCAACAGGGTCTTGCTAAATTGCCCAGGCTGGGCTGGAACTTGTGATTCTCTTGCCTTAGCCTTGGAGAGTGCTGCAGTTATAGGCAGGCACAACCACTTACAGCTTCACCTTTATTTTTAAACAAAAGGAACTGTATATACTTAAGCCAAAGAATGTTCAATTTTAGTTAACTCAAATTCATCATGGAAGATGTCCCCAACAACTGAACACAGTTATGAATTTTTCAGAGTACCAGGTCCCTCTATTATCACAGTTTTGAAATGTTCCCAGACTCAAAAATTACATGGATGACACCTGAGTTCCACCGCGATCAGCTGAGGCACACTATAAGTAGCAGTAATGATGCTATTACAGCAGTTTTGAGGATTAAAGGAGAAAATATAATAGATGCTTAGTATAGAACATCATGCACATTTTTTCAATAGATGTTGGCTGTTTGTTTTACTTCTTTTTTTTTTTTTTTTCTTTTTTTTTTTTTAGTGTTGGAAAGCCCAGAGCCTTGTGCATGCTGGGCAAGTGCTCTACCAGCCAGCTACATCTCCTGCCCGCGTTTTTAAATACTGTGCATAGATACCCAGGAGACCCCCTTCCTTTGCCCATGCACCGTCCCGCAGTAAAATCTAAATCATCAGAATCACAGCAGATCGGTGGAGGCCAAAGCCTCACAGACACATCTGGCAGGAATGGCACCGATACTTCAGGTCCTGTGTCCTGCAGTGGGTGTACAGTTTACAAAAAGTGTCTTCCTTTGACCCTGACAAGAGGAAACTTTGCTTGGCCCAGTACTTTTTTATTTTTATTTTCTTGTGTGTGAATATTTCAAAATGATATTTTAAACTATACGGATAAAAGCTAAAAAAACTGCTCAGTTTTTGCTTGAGAGTAAGGGTACCTTTCTGTTGTCCTCATATAAAATCATAAATTGATTTAATCATGACTCAAAGTTTGAGTTTTCTCTTAATACCAAAAAAAAAAAAAAAAAGAAAGAAAAAACCATATACACACGAAATACTTATTTGCAAATGTAATGATTTCCCTGGGTCATCCAACATCAGTGCGCTGGACCCATACTTTAAAAAGCCTCATGTGGAAACAAATATACAGAAAGAGTAAAAGTATTAATGAGTACATGGTTTAAAACAAAAACAATGTACAGCCACGGGCAGCCCCCGTCACTTAGGACTTGGTACTCACTCTGACCACAAACTCTAAGCATCTGCCCTGGTAATCTACACCTAGCCCCAGGGAAATGCTATTCCATATTTCTTGTGCTGTGCACTCAAAACAAAAGGCAACTGTGTCTAAAGGTCACAGAGACTTCGGGTTTGTGACACTACTGACATTTGAAATTAACAATGCTTCAGAATGCAGGAGGACTTGAGTAATGGAATTTCTTGTACTTAAGGGGAAAACCAAATTAATTCATCAAATCCTTTCTGATGCGAGGGCAAGGTGAGCATATGCGTGTATGTGTGTGAACAGGCAGTACTGGTGATTGAACCGAGGGCCTTCACGCTGACTATATCCCTGGCCCTTTTTATTCCATGATAGGGTTTCAATAAGTTACCCATACTGGCCTCAGACTCTTGAACCTCTTGCATCAGCCTCCCTCTAATTCTGGCACATGACATCAATCTTGGCTAGATTTGCTTTATTTTTTATTTTTTGAGACAGGGTCTTGCTTTGTAAACATAAACATAAACTTATGTAGCCCAGGCTGGCCTCAAACTGGCAGCAATCCTCCTGCTTCAGCCTCTCGAGTGCCGAGATTACAGGCAGGCACCACCGGCCCAGGTGGATTTGCTTTAGATAAAACATGAAGTGCTCTAGAATAGTAAAGTCAGAAAACAAAGGTACT
>RJWM01023914.1:0-31420 GCA_004363535.1 Dasyprocta punctata | reverse complement strand
CTGCGGGCCGTGTGAGGGCCCTGGCCGTCCCTGAGCGGGTTAGGAGCCATGGCAGGGTCTGAGGCAGCTGCGGGGCAGTGACAGGGGCAGAAGGTGCCGGGAGACCAGGTAGCAGCGGGGCAGTGCTCTGAGCGGGAGGCCACAGTGGCTCAGATCGGGATGGGGGGCAGCGTGGAGGAGGAGGCTTCTGGTTGCGCTCTGCAGGCGAACTGGGCCGGATCTTCCGCTGGGTGGGATGGGAGACCGGGCGGTGAGGAGTCGGTGACCCTCTGAGGACTGCATCCTGGAAGCAACCAGAAGGGCAGAGTCGCCACTCACAGCGGTGGAGAGGTGCCACCTGTGGCTCTAACACGTGTGCTGCCGTTAGCTACTGCACTGTTTGAAAGCCACACTGGCCGGCATGGCAGCCAGTGGCCATATGTAACTGTTTCATTGCTTTTTTTTTTTTTTTTTTCTAGGGCTGGGGATTGACCCTAGGGGTCTTGAGCACACCAGACAAGCCCTCTACCCCTGAGCTGCACCCTCACCATTAAATATAAATTAAATAAGGTTAAATGCCAGCTCTTTGGTTTTACCAGCCACATTTCATGTGCTCGATCTGTAGCTGCATGTGGCCAGGGACTCCGTTTCGAACAGCGCAGACACAGCATGGTTTTGTAACTGAGGAAAGTTCTGGTAGTGCTGTTCTAGCATGATGCCTCGCCCCTTGGGTCAGGTCTCTAGTTGACAACTCATTAGCTCACCAAACCTCCACGGAGTGCCAGCCTGGTGCCAGCTCCGCTTGGTGAGGGCTCCAGGTACCACACACGCGGCTGTCTTTGGACCCCAAGGGCTCTCTCCTGAGACTGCAGCTCCCTTGGCCCACACAGAGGCCCCTGTCTCGGGGGACTCCTTAGGATTCCAGGCCCGAGGCCCACGCGCTCGGCCCTGGGAGACCAGTCATCTCCGTGTGACGGGGCCCTTCTGCTCACCCGAGCATTTTTGGAGGACTGTTTGTCTTTGACCTCTGAATAGATGACCAACTACTGTGCTTTGATTTTTGTGACCCCATCCTTTGGATAGGGGCGCCCTAATTGGCGGCAGCACTGGAGTTTCCAGATGGCACCTGCGGGACCTCGGCCGTGGTGGTGAGCTCTGGGCTCGGAGCTCCGCAGGCCGCAGGCTTGGTCTTCCTGCCCGTCATTCCCTGCCTTCCGTGGCCTCCCCGGCTTAGAGGGTCAGGCCGGGGTGGGCGGGCACCTGGTGGGATCCAGTGACTTTCAGTCTTCCGGGTGGCCTGGAAACTCCTGAGAATTTATATAAATTAAGAACAGGATCAGGAGAGATCTGTTTGCTGAATGAACACTGTGGCTTTGCTCATGGCCTTTGACGGGTCCGTGACACACGTCGCACAAGCATACAGCCTGTGTGGCTGCAGCCTCCGACAGATGGGCAGCTGATACACATGCACCCCTGCGGACGCCGCAGACACGCGCACACACACACACACACACACACACACACACACGCAGACACTGTTGGGCTCCTCCTCCACTTCAGCCTCCCGCCCTGTCTCCCGGGACGTGGTAGATACCTAGCTTCTCACCAGCCAAGTTCCTTTATCCAAATCCCCCCTGGCCGCCCAGCTGTGATTAACTCACGAGCGCCTCCTCAGAGCGGCAGCGGTAACAGCTCAGGACCCCCGGGAGCGGCGCTGGCCCCGGCCTCCGTCTCAGCCCTGCGCTGGCAAAGCGCTGCAGAGAGGGACTCGGCCGGCCGAGCGGACAGGTGGCCCTGGCAGGGCCGTGTGAGCAGCTCTGTGAGTCCGCTCCAGGTGAAGGGACCCTGCCCTGTCCTGCCTCAGCCCACTGGGCCTCTTCTCCTGGTGGCCAGGTGCCCCCGCCAGCTTTCCAGCCCGCCCAGAGGCGGCCCTGCCTGGATCTGAGCCACCTTTCGCTCGGTCAGAAAACTTCCGAGTGACTTTCAGGACGTCTTTCCTGCAGATGGCCAGGGCCTTGGCTTTTGTCACCGTGTTAGTCTCAGGGTGACGGTCGGGGCTTGCAGGGCTGGGGAGAGAATGAAGCAGATGACCTGCCGCCTTTCCCCCTTGTGCGGGGCCCCGTGTCTGCACCCAGGCCTGGGCTCCCGGAATCGGCCTGGGTCCACCTCCTCGGGGCCAGCCTTCCATCTGGGCGGGCCTTCCTTCCGGAGCCTTCTCAACTGCTGCCACGGAAGGAGGCTTTGCCACCCGCGGGCCCCCGCGCTGTGAACTGTGGGGCTCTGAAACTCCTTCCCCGCAGCCTTCCCTCATTAACCCGCCCTCCGGGGCCTGCAGATGCCGCTCCGCCTTTCCCACCGCGGGGGGCTGGCTCTGGGATTCCGATCCCAAAGCCCTCCGCGGCCCTCAGACCCCAGGCTCCGCGGCCCCTGATGAAGGCCTGGGTGCCGTCGTCTTCCTTGTGGAGTAGGGGGCAGCTGGGCTGAGGACCGGGCTGGTGGACAGGCCCAGGGCCCCTATTTTCTGTCCACACTGCCAGGGCCGAGGGGCCTGTCTAGTTTACCAGTTTGTGCTGCAAATTCATTTTAACTCTAGCGGCATCTCAGCAGCGGAGGCCGTGCCCCTCCTAGTGACACACCAGCCCTTACCGCTCCATTCCCCTGCAGGTTTTGGGATTATTCTATCACTGCGGCATTCAATTTGCTTTAAATGCATCCTCTTCCGCAAAGTTTCCCTTCCGGGAGATTTTACACCTTGAACAAAGAAAAAGACCCAGGAACACATCCACCACATGACCTGATTGAGGAACGAAGCTCCCAAGGCCGTTGCAGCTGAGCTGCAGGGCAGGGACCTCCCAGAGCCCTGGACCTTGAGGCCCTTCTTGCTGGCAAGGTTTTTGTCTCTTCTGCCAAGCTGCCTTTGGAGTTAGTCCCGCCATCTCCATGGCTGACCCCTCACCTCCTGTGGACACACCCTGTACTGGTCCAGATGTCAGGACCCAAATATCCAGTGACTGGGCCAGACGCCTACCCCTCGGGAGGAGGCGGGTGCTGCGGGCCTCCCTCTGCTCACTGTTGGGGAGGCGTCCCAGTGCCTCAGGCCCCTGGGCTTTAGCTGGGCTGGTTCAGTCCAGGGCCACTGACAGCCTCGGCCGTCCGGTGTGAGGCAGGGCCTCCCCTTCCCCAGCCTGTGAGCAGGGTGGGGAGGGTTTTGGCTTCTGAGTCCAGGTTGAGCCTCCTCCTCCTCCTCTGCACTCTGTGTGGCTGCCAGGAGGAGTCCAGCAGCTGCCGCTGGCCTGGCCTGCCCTGCTCAGTGCCCAGAGGTGGTCTGCTGTGACACTGTGTCTGCATGGTGGCCCCACAGAGCCATCGGCGGGTCCAGTCTACAGGCTGCCTGCCCTTTTAGTGGTGGCCAGAGCTAGAACGTTCCTGTCAGTTCAGTGCGGGAAAGCCTGTGGGGTTTCTAGAGCAGCAGGTCCTTAAGAGGTAAGGTCCTAGCCAGGCGTGGTGCTCCACGCCTTTAATCCCAGCACTCCCAGCACTTGGAGGCTGAGGTAGGCAGAGTGTTGTGAGTTCAAGGCTGACTTGGGCTACAACGTGAGCACAAGGCCGGCCTGAGCTACACAGTGCGACCCTGCCTCAAAAAACTAGGGCTGGGAGTTTGGCTCAGTGGCTTAAGTGCCTGCCTGGCAGGCACAAGGTTGTGAGTTCAAACCCCAGTGCCAAAAAAAAAAAAAAAAAAAAGAGAGATAAGGTCCTGCCCCTTCCATCTAAAACAGAACAATCCATGCAGAGGAGAGGCCTAGGGGGCATTGAACCAAAAAAAACTCCTTATTCCAAGAGCCAGAGGGCCCTGGGTTCCAGTCATGGGTCTCTGGCACCCGGGACAGTCAACCCCTCTGTCCCTTGGTTTGGGCACCTGCCAATTGAAGGCATTATTGCACATATATTAAAGGATAGGACAAGCCAGGTATGAGGGTGCATGCCTTTAATCCCAGCACTCCGGAGACTGAGGTATGGGGGAGCGTTGTAAGTTCGAGACCAGCTTGGACTACAACGTGGGCGCATGGCTGGCCTGAGCTACATAGTGCGACCCTGCCTCAAAAACCTAGGGCCAGGAGTTTGGCTCAGTGGCTTAAGTGCCTGTCTGGCAGGTGCAAGGTTGTGAGTTCAATCCCTGGTGCCACAAAAAAAAAAAAAAAAAAAAGACAGATGCGAAAGTCTGCGCAGAGGGGCAGTTCGGACCGCTGGCTGGGGTGCAGCCTGGTGTGTGGCTGTGCTGTTGAGAGTTCCTTGGCTCCCTAAGAGAGCCGTGCTTCCTTCCCTACCAGTGCTCTCGGCTGCAGGCTCCCTGGCTTCCTACCAGGCCGTGGGCCTCCCTTCTCCGCCTGTGTCCAGGCAGACGTGGAAGTCTGCAGCCAGCCCAAGACCCCGCAGATCTTCCTTAAGAAAACAGGGGCCGTTACGGAGAAGCTAGGGTCAGGGTCAGGCAACAGGAAGCGCTGTGTTTATTTCCTGTTTAAAAAGCATTTAAAAAAGAACAGCTACCACCACCATATATCAACTTGGAAAACATTCACACTTTTCTCTTAATTTTATCCCCCAAGTTAAATTCCCCTTCCCGCTTCGTGTGTCCCCTTCTGCCCGTATCGATCGGCACGTCGTCTTCACACAGTGCAATTCTGTGTCCTGCGCTTCTCTCTCATTCTCTTGCTACAGCAGTTTTCACAGTGATCAGTTTTTCTGACAGTGAAAAATATATTTAGAATTAGCCAGCTGGATTCAGTTTAGATGATCCCAATTTTGTTGGAACATCCAAAGCATTGTACTCGGGGGCCAAACATGTGCCCGCTTCTCTCCGTCAGCCCTGCCAGGCGTCACCCTCGTCACAGCCTGTTTGACCTGGCGCTTGCTGGCCACAGGTGCCTGCTGTCCTCACAGCCAGCTCAGGGGCTGGGGGACTTGACGATGGCCTCATGGTCATCGGTTCTCTGGGCCTCTTCCAGGGCTGTGTGGGCTGCCTCCAGAGCCATAGCGTCCTGGGCTAGCCACCTTTGGTGACAGGCGATCTTTTCTTTGTGGCTGTGGACACCTTTGGTCATTGCCATCTTGGCTTCAAAGCCTTTGCCTTGGATTTGGCTTTGGGAGGGGCGGGAACTTTCTTTGCTTTTGGTGCTATCTTGATGAAAGGGGCCATCATGATCTCTTTTTAAAAAACTTTTTTAACTCATTTGATCGTCTTCATTTTTGTTTTTATTGAGTATAATCGACAAATACAGTCATATTTAAGGTGTATAACATTGTATTTTGAGACATATATACACTGTGAAATGATTGCTACAATCAAGCTAATTAACACATTCATTGCTTCACATACTTAGAGCAATTCTTAATTTTTTTCACTTAGAGACATTCTGTAATAGCACAAGTCAAAAATACTCTTAAAAAGAAAAACATGCTTAGTATCTCACTCCTTGAGAGATTGAAACAGTTCAGTGAACACCATTCTAGACAATTTCTTGATATCTGTATATAATAATGCATTTTTGAAAATAATGAATTGGCAATACCATATATACTGTTTTGTGACCTGCTGTTTCATTTAACGGAGTGTAGCAGGCACATTGTTACCTCAGTAAATTCATACCAACATCGTGGTCTCTTAGGGATGAAATCCCTAACTCCTTTTGTACCCCCGTTACCCTCACACCCCTTCTCCTTTATTTGCTTCCTGTTACCTAACAATAGTCTTCCTTCTACTTTCACGGGGTCTTTTTTAAGATTGAGCATATCAGAGAAAATAGTAATACTCGTCTGAGGCTGGCTTATTTTGCTTATCATGACGATCTCCAGTTCCATTCTTCTGCAGGTGCATGATTTCGTTCTTTATGGCTGAGAAACACTCGTGGTGCGCATCCACCACATCGTCCCCTCCGTTCAGCTGTGTGGGCATGAGGCTGGTCACACAGTGTGGCCATAAAGCCGGCTTTACAGGGCTCCCTGCAGCGCGCCCGACTCCGGGTGCGTGCCAAGGGATGGTGCAGGTGGGGTGGATGGTAGCTCTATCCCTAGTTTTCTGAGCACCCTCTGCACTGACCTTGCAGGGGCTGCGCTAATTTGTGTTCCGCCAGCAGGGCAGAAGACCGCTCCCTGCCCCGCGTCCGTGCCATAGTAGTTCGTATTCTCGGGGTTAGCCATTCTGACTGGGGCAACACAGGATGTCAGTGTAGTTTTAATTTGCATTTCCCTGGCACCTATACATGTTAAGTGTTTTTTCATGTATTTATTGGCCATTTATCCTTTTTTGTGTGTGTGTGAAGTCATCAGTTGGGTTGCCCATTTATCGATTGGGCTATTTAGTTTTTTGATAATAGGGTTTTAAGTTCTTTATATAGTCTATGTGTTAATCCTCTGTCAGTAGAGTAACTTGCAAAGATATTCTTCTGTCTGTAGGCTTTGCTTTCACTCTGCTGATTCCCTTGCTATATAGAACCCAATGATGTAGTCCTTCCTGTTTGCTGATTCTTGCTATTTTTCCTGTCCTATCAGAGTCCTGTTCAGGAAGTCTTTGCCTGTGCCAGTGGCTCCAAGTGTTCTCCGTGTATTTTCTTCTAACAGTTTCAATATTGTCATTTCTAAGGCTGCATAATCTTCCACTCAGTGCGGGTGTTACCATTTGATTGGCCACTTACTGTGTGTGCATTTGGGCTACTTCACTTTTCCCACAAGTGTTGTCATGCCACAATGCAGCTCTTTTGGGACATACATCTTTTTATTTCTCTTGGCTTATTTCCTTTGGATAAATTCCCAGAAGAGCCATTAATGGGTCAAAGACTTGGAACATTCTTATGATTCCTGGAACATACAGTAGAACATATAGCTGTTATTTTTGGAAAAGTGAGCTCTGCCTCTGTTTTTGGGGCACCCACACCACATCCATCAGCTCTGGGACCCTGTGTAATCCTAAGTTGCCCTGGGTGACCCTGTGGCCCACTGTGGGACCCACTGGAAAGTGCCCCGGACTCCAGCCTCCTTCCTTTCCCAGGAATGCAAGGGGTGGGGTTCGGGGACTTCAGCAAGGGCTCCTCTACATGGGCGTAAGTATTCTTCTAGAAGATCATAGCTGACATCATGCTCCCTTACGAGGGGCAGGAGCCAGGAAGGGAGTTAGAATCTCTGAAACACAAATGCAAACAGTTAGGTCAGCAGCCTGGAAGTGACACCAATAATGTGGATGTAAATGAGGAGGAAAGAACTTTCTGGAAAATGGCCTGTGAGGTGTGGGTGGGGAGAGGTGTTCCAGAGAGACCGACACCTGAAGCACAGAGAGTGGTGTCAGGGGCAGAAAAAAGCGAGTAGTCCCACTTGTCTACGCGGAAGGGGCTGCCGAGGAGCGCACCGGTGGCCCACGCCACCGTGAGGAAGCCGAGGAGGCCCGGAGGAGCGCGGAGCAAGGCCGGGCTGGTGCTGCGCGGGAGGCGGACGGAGAAGCAGGCCTGGCCCAGGCCCAGAGGCCTGCCAGAGACTCGCGGGGGGCGGGGTGGGAGCACCTGCCTGGCCCAGCGCCCCTTACCTGCCAGACCCACGAGAGACCCAAGGGCTTGCTGCGCCCCAGTCACTTCCTCCCCGACCCCGCTTTCCCCGTTGTGTGCTGAAAGCCGGCTTGTTACCGGGTGACTCAAGGTGGCCGACCTGCTCCTCCTGCTTTGAGGCTGACCGCCAGGTCTCTAGAAACCACACGAGTACACTGGTAGCCATAAATTAAAACCACAGCTGCTCTCTTGTTATTTTGAAGGCTGGTGTTTATTGACTTTCCCCCTCGTAAGTCATACGTTGCTGTTTCAAATAGTTAGGGAGCTGCACGGTGTGAGGGGTGGAAGCTGCCAGCCGTCACGGTGCGGGCCCTCCCAGCCGCCCCCTCTGCCGCCCGATGGTTCTGGTGCCTGTGGGCTACAGCGGACGGATGAGGGGCACCAGGACCGATCGGGCCTCGTGTGGGCTCTGCCCTCCCAAGGACCCTTCCCGGAGGGCTGGAGCTGGGGGTTGGGGTCGGGAGGGAAGGCCTGGCCATGGGGCCTGGCTGCCGGGACTGCAGTGCCCAGGCTGGCGAGGGGCCCGGCACAGCGCTGGGGCCTTCCTGATCTGTCCCGCGTCGCCTTCCTGCCTCCCACTTGGGCAGCTGTGCCCCGACCTCGCTCCTGCGTTTGACAGTTCCCTGTGGACACACGTGGGGGAGCAGGGGTGCAGGGTGGGCGGAGCTGGGACCAGAGGGTAGCGTCCTTCTTCACCACCCTCCCGGCACTAGACAGCTCACAAGGCCTGGTGGGGGGGGTGCCTTCTGCCCTGGCACAGCCACTGGAGCTTTTAACCCGGAAGCTGTAGCCAGCCCAGGCACCTGGAGGAAGATCAGGTCTTCTTTCCCAGATGCTGTAACCGCTGTCCCAATGCCTTCGGGCTTTTTCTTTTCCCCAATACTGGGATTGAACCTAGGGCCTTCACACTGGCCCTTTGGTTGGCCAAGCTGGGATTGAACTAGTAGTCTTCCTGTCTCAGCCTCCCACAGTCCTGGAATTACAGGCTCGCATTGCCACACCTGACTGTCACATCTTGCATCAAGTCACGGGAGGACACCTGAGATACAGAGTACTTGCCAGGTGCTGGGCACTGTTCTAAGTGCTTCATGAGAATGAGTCACTTAGTTCTGGTTTGTTGCCTAGGAAACAAGGCTCAGGGGACCTCAGCAGCCTGCCCGATGCCACGTGAGGAGTGCAGCGAGGCTGGGGTCTGTGCTCCTCCCCTGCCGGCTCTGGGGCAGCGCTGTCCCATACGGGCTGGGAGCCCAGAGGACGGGACCGGAGAGCTCCGCCCGGCCTGGCACTCACTGCCCCCTGCCCCTGGGGCCCCCAGGGCCGCCCTCACGGCTGGTGGAGCCCGGCCTCTGGCTTCTCTTGAAAGCCTTCCGAGAGATTGATCTTTTCCGCCAGCCAGGAGCTTTCTGCACCTTGCCTGCTGTACCGGGGTCCCCAGAGCAGCCCCCCTTCCCCCTGCTCATGCCCTCTGACCCCAGCCCTGGCCGGGCGGCCTGAACTTTGCATGCAGTCCCTGCTTTGCTGTTTCCCTGGCTTAGGTGGAGCCGGGGAGGGCGCGCTCGGTGATTTTGGCTTCTCGTTCCTCAGCTGTAATGATGCCATTCACCAGGGCTTCAGGGGTGTGTGTGTTTTCTAGTACTGGGGTGCAACCCAGAGTCTTTGCACGGAGCTTTATCCCCAGCCCTTTCTTAAACTGCTGAGGCAGAGTCTCACCGAGTCGTGTGCTGCTCAGACCGGGCTCAGAGTTGCAGTCCTCGTTTCCTGCTGTTCCCACGGGGAGCACTGCTGGGGAATTGGCGGGGCGATGGGGTAACTGCCACCTGGAGCCACCCTGGGCGCACAGAGCTCCTGGATGTCCTGACGCCCCCACTACTGCCCTCCGGCTGTCACAGCTGAGCCCCGGCCTGGTCACCTTGGGGGTGGGCACTCCGCCCCCCGCTGTCAGTAACTTGAGGGCCCCTGGTCTGCGGACAGCAGCCCCCCTCCCCACACGCTGGCCTCGCCGGCCTCGCTTCCTTGCTGCCCTTCCGCTCGTCTGTGTAGTCTCGTCCTCGCCGTTCGCCACAGCTCTCACTCCTTGACCTTTTCCAGTTTCCATTCTTCAGCCCTTACGCTCTTTCCCATCGTCCCCCACCGGTGGCCATCATCCCCGTCCTCCCCGGGGGGTACAGGGACACTCCTCCGTCCTCCTGCCCGCCAGTGCCCGGCACTGTCACCTCACTGTCTCAGCGGAGCCGGCTCAGCCCACGCCTCTCCTGAATGTCACCTGCAGGGCGACCCCACGTGCAGCCCTGCGCCTGCCTCGCCCCTCTTTTGCCCCCTGCTTCTCCCCTGGGTCCCCTGTGTCAGGCACCATCCATGGATGGATGCCTGAGCCACGGGTTTTTCCGGAAAGAGCCAGATAGTAAATATTTTCGACTCTGCGGGCCATATGGTCCCCTTCACAACTGCTCAGCTCTGTTGTCGGAACACGAAAACAGCCGGAGACAATGCGTAAACAGATCAGCGCGGCTGGGGGCCGGGGAGACTCCACGGATACAGGCAGCGGTTTGTGGGCCCTTGGGTTTCCCCATTTCTGCAGAAACGCTCGCGGGGCCGTGGGCCGGCGTCGCGGCCGTGTGTGTGCCCTGAGCGCGCGGCTCCTCTTGCAGGAATGCCCTTGGTGCCCCCTTACCCATCGTCCTCTGCCCGCCACCTCTGGCCACAGCAGCGTGACCCCGTCCTGTCCTGGCCCTCTGTCCTCGAGACCCACAGAGTGCTCAGGTGGACCCCGCTGGTGCTTGCGTCCCTGACCCCTGGCATGTCGTAGGCACCCATCATTGAAGTCTGTTTTGCGAGCGGTGGCTCTGTGGAGGCAGGGGGGTGACAGGAATGGTCACTCTTGTGGGGAGAGGATGCCAAGCCGGGCCTCCTTTGTGACACTTCTGATTCCCGTCAGCCGCCTGTAGGGACCGTCACGGGGCCAGGGAGCCTTCCCAGGGCCTCGAGCCGCCTGGCCTGGCCTTGAGCTGTCCCTCGTGGGCGCGGGGCTCTGTGGCAGGTCCCGCCTTCCCTGCAGCCCTGTCTGCCCCGCAGGAGAACCTCATGCTCTCCATCCTGCCCAAGCACGTGGCCGACGAGATGCTGAAGGACATGAAGAAGGACGAGAGCCAGAAGGACCAGCAGCAGTTCAACACCATGTACATGTACCGGCACGAGAACGTCAGGTGGCCGGGGGCTCCCGGGGCTGCGGGTTGCGTTTTCCCTGGGAAGCGGAGGCAAGGCCGCCCCGCAGCATGGGCCCCGCACTGCCTGATCCAACTCGCCATGGTTCCGGTGTCACCGGATGGGGGCGGGGCTCCTGTGAAGTCACTCGGCCGTTCGGAGCTGGCCGTGGCTGGAACTCTGAACCGTGATTCTGGGAAGGAGGGTGCGTTCCCCCAGGGGCAGGGGCGAGGCGTGGGTGGTCCCCGGGCCTGCAGAAGGACGTCAGGGAGGAGAAGCCCACAGCCCGTGCCCTGAGCCGCCTGGCCGTGTCGGGGGCTCACCGCACTGGGCTGAGCAGGGCCTCCCCTCCCCGCAGCATCCTCTTCGCGGACATCGTGGGCTTCACCCAGCTGTCGTCTGCCTGCAGCGCTCAGGAGCTCGTGAAGCTGCTCAACGAGCTCTTCGCTCGCTTTGACAAGCTGGCGGCTGTGAGTACCGGGCGCGCCCGGCCCGCCGCGGTCCCCCGCTCGCCTTCCCCTGCCCCTTGGGAGCTCAGGCCCGCCCTGTCCTCCAGAAATACCACCAGCTGCGGATCAAGATCCTGGGCGACTGTTACTACTGCATCTGCGGCCTGCCCGACTACCGCGAGGACCACGCCGTGTGCTCCATCCTCATGGGGCTCGCCATGGTGGAGGCCATCTCGTAAGTGGGGCTTGGCGGGAGGGCTCCTGGGCCGCAGCCTGGCCCTGGCCCCAGAGGAGAGGGATTGGGATGCGACTCAGTCCTCGGCCCTGGGAAGTCGGGATGCGGCTTTCCTTCTTCACAGCCGGGGTGCAGGCCTTGCCGGTCTCGGTCCCCACTGTGGTTCCCTCTGCTGGAAGCTGCAGGCGGGAAACTCCTCACCGCGCACATTGGCCGGGGACCCCCAAGTCACAGCTTCTGTGGCTGTTTCCCTGCTGCACTCCCCCGCCCGCCTCATGTCCCTTTAAGGTGACTGCAGAGGTCACGGGGTGCTGTGGGGCTGGACTTCCCTGCCGAAGGCGGTGCCTGTGGGGGACCCGGGGCCCTGGTGGTGAGCAGATGGCAGGCCCAGCGTGGGGACAGGAAGCCCCGGGAGCCCCTTCCTGCCGGCAGAGCTGCTGTCCGGCTCTTCACGCTGCCCCGGGCAGCCTAGCGCTCTCAGCCTGCCGCCAGGTTCCCCCTGCTCCCGGCAGCTGGTGCAGAAAGGAGCAGGGTGAGAGCCGCGGCCTGCGCGCCTCCAGGCGAAGCTCAGCCTCAGTGCCGGCTCTTCGGAACCCTCTGGGAGGGGCTGACCTTGGCAGTCCTGTTCCCCTCCATGTCTGCCGTGCCTGGAACACGCTGGGCACGTACTAGATGCTCAGTGAAACACTGACCATGTGAATGCAAAGCACAGGCTCCAAGAGAGGAACTGGGGGCCCTGCGGGAGGAGTCTCCACGTCACCCCACCTGCCCCAAATCCCACTGGGCCTTGAGTGCCGAGCAGGGCTTAGCCCCGGCCAAGATGCAGGCGGAAACCTGCGAGCGCGCGTCCCAGGCCCCTCTCCCGGGCAGGAGGGAAGCCGGAGCAGAATTCCTCTCGGGGGGAAGGAAGGGCGTGCCCCGAGCCGCCTCTCCGTGTGTGCCTGGCAGGTACGTGCGAGAAAAGACCAAGACCGGGGTGGACATGCGTGTGGGGGTGCACACGGGCACCGTACTGGGCGGCGTCCTGGGCCAGAAGCGCTGGCAGTACGATGTGTGGTCCACTGACGTCACTGTGGCCAACAAGATGGAGGCCGGCGGCATCCCAGGGTGAGTGCTCCCGCCAGGCGGACAGGCCTGAGGACCGAGGAGGGGACTGCCCCAGCACCCTCAGGGCTGTGGCTCTAGCGGGATTGCGGGCTTCGAGGGACCCCTTCCCGCCAGGGTGTGGTCTCTCTGCCCTCCTGCCCCTGGCCCGTTTCCCTCTGGCCGCCTGCATTGGGCGCTGCACCTCATTCCTACACTGGTGTCACGGCCCATGTCTCCCATCCCTGGTGCCAGGCAGGCGGCAGACCTGGGGACCGCACTTGCACACCTCGCCCAAGCTCCTCTGCAGAAGCGGGGGGCAGGGGGGCAGCCTGGCAGGGCAGGGAGCTTCCCCAAAGGTGCTCCAGCTGTGTCCTCGGCCACAGAGGTCACACCTGGGATGCAAGCAAGCAGGTGGGAATAATGGGACCACACAGTAGCAGAGTTCAGAGCCGGCTTCTGAGTGCCGTGTCTCAGCCCGCGAGCAGAACCGTGTCCCTTAGGATCCAGTGGAGGCTGGGGCGGGGCGGCCCGGCTGTCCCGGGGGTGGGCGAGGCGACCCCCGCCGCTCAGGGCCTCGCCTGTGGTGCAGGCGCGTGCACATCTCCCAGAGCACCTTGGACTGTCTGAAGGGTGAGTTTGACGTGGAGCCGGGTGACGGGGGCAGCCGCTGCGACTACCTGGATGAGAAGGGCATCGAGACCTACCTGGTCATCGCCTCCAAGCCGGAAGTGAAGAAGACGGCCGCCCGGAATGGCCTCAATGGCGCGGTGAGCCCGCACCCCGCTCCTGCGGTAGTGGGCTGGAAAGAGGGGACACCCAGGGGAGCCACTGTGGCAGGAGGGTGGACCATATGACGATAATCCTGAGCCCCAGGAGCAGCGTCCCTTCGGGAAAGCTGTTCTGGGGGAGCCCGCAAGTGTGGTTCGTGGCAACTTGGAATCGGCAGGACACAGGCTCTGCTGAGACGACACCCCGAAGGCGAAGCCACTAGAAATGTGGAAGTGGCTGAAGCCACAGGAGCGACGTGGGTGTCCAGGGCGAGTGCACGGAGCGGGGTGGCCAGAGAGAAACTCGGATCAGGCTGGGACAGTGTCCTGAGTGGGAAGGGAGGAAGGGATGGACGGACGGACACAGCAGCGCCACTGTGGTCCTGCCCTGGGTCTGGTCTCTGCGGGGCTCCCACGCTCCCTCCCGCACACCCGCTCCACAGCCCCGGCCGCCTCCGGGCCGTCACCTCCCAGGTCCTCCTTGCCGGCACTCGTGTCCTGGGCAGGCTCTGCTCCAAGGCCTTGCGTGGTTATCCTCCTTTTGTGGAATTCTCCCCTTTAATTTGCTCCTTTGGGTTGTTACTGAAGCATCCTCTGCACAGCGACGCCCCGCCCACTGCCCTTTTCACAGCCGATTCCCCGGCACCCCTGGCACCCGCTTCCCTGCTTTCCCTCCCATCTCCTGCGGACCGCAGGGCCATGACGCTGGGTCTGTGCTCAGCAAGTAGCCATGGCGTGTCGAACTCACCGCAGCAAGGGGCAGTGCTGACCGCTGTGTGTGGAGCTTCCGCAGACCCGGTGCACACGGCTCAGCCTCTGCCAGAGCGGCTGTCACTGAGTTACTGTTGTAGGAACAATTTGGAGCAATTGGCTTTTTCTCTGCTTACAGGACTTTTAATAGTAAAATTCATGTTGCAAGATTTCTAGGTCACTGAGGTTTCTACAGTGTGGGTGGAAGGTTCCAGAACAATGGTGCCCACCCACAGCCTGGGACGGGTACCAAGCACTATCTGTCTGGGGTCCCTGATGACCACTCCCTCCCACTGCAGGCCCTGCCAAATGGAGCCCCAGTGTCCTCGAAGCCCAGCTCCCCCATCTTTATTGAGACCAAGGAGCCGAATGGCAGCGCCCACACCAGCGGCTCCACGTCGGAGGAGCCTGAGGAGCAGGAGGCCCAGGTTGCTGTGGGCTCCGGGCAAGGCGGGTTGCCGAGGGTCAGCTGGTAGGCAGTGGCAGTCTAGGATCCCGGCCTGGTGCTGCTTTGTAACTGTCACCTCATCGGTTACTGGGGTTGGCACTTGCCTCAGGCCTCAGGTGGCCCAGAATCCTACAGGCCGCAGCCCGGTGGGGACAGCCACGGGAGGATCTGCAGGGTCCGAGATTGTTTGGAGTGAAACGGGAGCTAGCCCTGCCCCTCGGCTAGTCAGACCCAGGAGACCACGCGCAGAAGGGCGTCTGTGCCAAGAGTGGCATGCGTCTCGGGAAAGGACCCGGAATCGCCCGTTCTGAGGCAGCTCCAGCACAGCCGCTGACGGAGGGAGACATGGAGCTGGCTGGAAGCCATGCTGTCCCCGAGGCCACTGGGTCAGGCACTGGAGGGTGAAAACTGGCTTTTCCTTGAGCACCCAGCATTTGGCGACTCTCATTCATTGTGCCATTGACAGAGTGGACACAAATGGCTTTAGCGCCCTAGTCCTCACATCAGCATTGGCCAGCGGCGCTCTGCTCCAGACGTGCTCTGTGGAGAGGCCTGCGGTGCCGGACAGCATGCAGGAGGGACGGGGCTGAGGGAACCCAGGTTCTCTGCGGTCAGACCCCGCCAGTACCTCAGCTTGCCTCAGACCCAGGAGGACTGGCACTGGCTCCCAGATGTGCCCGGTTACTAGCTGGACCCCCAGCTGTTAGATCCCATTCCTGGAGTCGATACTTTTCCTTTGCGACTGGGAATGAAGTGGCAGTGGATGCTGCGGCTCCGCCAGCCCTCCCCTGGCTGTCTCCTGTCGCCCCCCACTCAGACCTTCCTCTCCTAGACGAGCCAGGGCTGAGCTCCTTTTTTTTTTTTTCTTTTGCGGCACCGGGGATCGAACTCACAGCCTCGCACCTGCGCTTAAGCTGTTGAGCCCAACTCCCAGCCCTGGGCTGAGCTCCTTTAAGGGCTCTCTTAAGCCCTAGGGTTGGGAGTCACTTGACACCCACGGATATTGACGCGTAGGGTTCCGTGTGATCCCCCACCCTGCTGTCCAGCAGTGGGTGGCCAGGACTGTGCCGCCCAAGCTGCTCAGGAACCGGGGGTGCCCCTGACACTGCCACCGGGTGGACACTGCAGGCTGCTATTCGGGGCCCAGGGGATCAGGCGGGACCCCAGAAAGATGGAGCACAGGGAAGACCTTTCAGGAGAGTGGGTTTGGGGGCCACAGGGATTGGGCCTCATGCATCTGACCTCCTGTCCCCACTCCTCCCCACGCCTCCCCGTCACAGGCGGACAACCCCTCGTTCCCCAACCCCCGCCACAGGCTGCGCCTCCAGGACCTGGCTGACCGTGTGGTTGATGCCTCCGAAGACGAGCACGAGCTCAACCAGCTGCTCAACGAGGCCCTGCTGGAGCGAGAGTCTGCCCAGGTGTAGGTGACCGTGGGCGGGCAGCCCGGCCGGGAAGGGGCCAGCGCAGTAGGCTGTGGCGGGGGTGGCCCTCGTGGTTCACAGGTGGGTTTCCACTGCAGGGTAAAGAAGAGAAACACGTTTCTCCTGACCATGCGGTTCATGGACCCGGAAATGGAAACCCGCTACTCGGTGGAGAAGGAGAAGCAGAGCGGGGCGGCCTTCAGCTGCTCCTGCGTGGTCCTGCTCTGCACTGCCCTGGTCGAGATCCTCATCGACCCCTGGTGAGCACCCACGGTGTGCGTGGAGAAGACGGAGGAGGAAGGGACCTGCCCGCTGGGCTCCTGCCCTGTCCCTTCTCTGTCGCTGCATGGCAGACGTCAGGGCCACGAAGCCCTCCCTCCGTTTCCACCGGGCTGGGTCCACGGCCCCTGCGACCCTCCCCAACCTGAGGTCGTCCCGGGGAGACAGCGAGTGCCGGGAAGGGGGTTCATTCCCGGGCCCGCGCGGGCGGAAGGCCAGGCTCCCGGCGTCACGTGGAACTTCCTGGGCACGGGCTGTGCCATATGTGTCCCTGTACTCTCCAGGCTCCTCACCCGAGCTCACCCTTCCTGTGGGTGGTTCTCCAGACATCTTCTCTGTGCCACAGGCTGATGACAAACTACGTGACCTTCGTGGCCGGGGAGATCCTGCTGCTGATCCTGACCGTCTGCTCGCTGGCCGCCATCTTTCCCCGGGTGAGGGCCTGGGGGAGTGAGCCTTCCTGTCACAGCCTGGGCGGCGGGGAGGCAGCGTGGGCAGGGGCGCCGTCCTGAAGGACGGTGATGCCCAGGCCCGGGACCGGGACTCCTGCAGGTAGGCCATTTCTTTTTTTTTTTTTTTGCGGTACTGGGGATTGAACTCACAACCTTGCACTTGCCAGGGCAGGCGCTTAAGCCGCAGAGCCAAACTCCCCAGCCCTGGTTTTTTGAGGCAGGGTCGCACTATGTAGCTCAGGCCAGCCTTGCGCTCGCGTTGTAGCCCAAGCCAGCCTCGAACTCACAACGCTCCGCCTACCTCAGCCTCCCGAGTGCTGGGATTAAAGGCGTGCGCCACCACGCCCGGCTCGGGCAGGCCATTTCTGATGAGGATGACAAAGAACAAGCAGCGTTTTGGGAAAGATGATCTGAGAGGTGGCTTTCTAGGTAACAGGGGCCCTAGAGGCACTGGCCCAGGAAAAGCAGGCGAGGTGGCCAGGTACAGACAGCCTAAAAATGTTTCCCTGCCCCTGCCCGGGAGCCGGCCCCCAAGCTGCCCAGGACAGTCAGTGTCCGAGTGCCAGGGGATGCAGCCCGGGGCCGTGGTGTTGCGCACACCTGGAGGGCTGACCTGGGGCCCCCGGACTCCCGCGCTCCGTCCTCCGTGTGGCCTCACTGTCTCACTGCCTGGGCGCCTACCCTGCAGCAGGCCATTATTTGTTAGGGCCCTGAGCCCGGAGCATGGGAGCACGCGGAGTTGTCGGCAGCCACGTGAGCAGGGCAAAGAGCCGTCAAGGGTTATGGCCCTTTCTATTCCACTCCTAGGCCTTCCCTAAGAAGCTTGTGGCCTTCTCCACCTGGATCGACCGGACCCGCTGGGCCAGGAACACCTGGGCCATGTTGGCCATCTTCATTCTGGTCATGGCAAACATCGTGGACATGGTGAGCTCCTGTAACCAGGTGACCCAGTCATGGGCTAGGTGCATCAGTACCTGCAGTTTCACATGAAGGAACTAAGAAGGCTCAGAAAGGTTCATTCACTTGCTCTAGGCCACACAGCTGTCAATCATGAACTGAAGTTGTAAATCTGAGTCCTAGGTTTCCATCCTGTCTTTCCCTGCCTACAGGCACTCGGCACAGCTGAAGCATGACTCACAGTGTGACTGGTGCCAGGTGTCATGGGGCAGGGAGGTGACCCTTTATCATCCAGGGCACGGTCCTGTTTACCCTCCGCATGAAGCCAGGCCGTCCCAAAGATGGGTCGGTGGGACAGCAGCTCCGCAGGGCACAGTGGCTGGAGGCAGGCAAAATCGGCTCCATCTTCCGCGCTCCTCAGCTCCTGGAGATGCCAGGCAGCCAGATGCTTTCCTGGGGAGAAGGCCCGCAGGTCAGAAGACCAGATCCGACGATTTAGAGGCACAGGCATTTCACTGAGCCCTGCGTGTTTGGAACTGTCACTGATCCTCTGGTCTCCCAGCTTGCCCCACCTTTGGTAGTACCATGTGCACGCTCTTAAAGTCCTTTTTCAGCAGGACATGAAGGCACATGCCTTTATCTCAGCACTCTGGGAGGCTGAGACAGGTGGCTCACTAGCCCAGGCAATTTAGTGGGTCCTTATTTTGAGATAAACAAAAAACAAAGGGCTGGGGATGTAGCTCAGTGCAAAGACCCTGGGTTCCATTCCCAGTATCACTAGAGGAAAAGTAAGTCCTTAAAAATATAATGTATTACTTGTTGCACTTTCTGAACTACTTAAGAACAGGAATAAAAGCAGAGAGACAGAGCGGCAGTGTTGTAAGTGAAGAGGCTCCGCCAGTGCCGTCCATCAGTGGTCGGACAGGCCGGCCACGCCCAGGGGTGCAGCGCCCGCCTCACAGGGAGGAGCCGACCTCGTGTGTGTCGGAGCGCCCCTGAGGCTGGCGCCCAGGTCTGTTGGCCACTGTTCAGCAGGGTTTTCGGGTGCTGTGTGGGGACCTCTGGACAGGCTGTCACCTAGCCAGGGGCAAAAAGCCAGAGATTTGTGAGAATTCTGCACCTGAGAATGAATGCCGAGACCTTGCCCAGGTGACGAGCTGGGAGTTACAGGAAAGGTTGTCTTGGTCTCTGGATGCACTGTTGGCAGCATCTGCCTACAGTGCAGCTGTGAACAGGCTCCAGCCGCTTGGGGAAAGAGCGGCTGCTGCCACAGGGAACCGAGTGGGCGCCGGTGGCCCCACAGCTGCTGCTGCTGCTGGGTGTGGAGCTTGAAGACCTGGCTCCTGGTCTCACTTTGTCACTTGTTAATTGCGTGACTCTGGGCAGGTGTAGCCTCTGAGTTTCTGTGAAAACAGTGTATTTTGCTGGCCATCAGATGAGGTGACGGCAGAGTTCTCGGGAGGAATTACTCACCCTTACATGACCATCGCTGGCGAACCCTGCCCTCCTCAGCATTTCTCAGGCAGCGGGGCCGGGCAGGCAGCTGGGCGCCCATTGCCCTGGTGTCGCCGCCCTCTCTGAATCAGCCATTCCTTGCCCCTGTCCCCCGCCCCACCTGTCCAGCTCAGCTGTCTCCAGTACTACACAGGACCCTACAACGGGACGGCAGAGCTGCAGCTGGAGGGCGGCTGCCTGGAGAACCCCAAGTATTACAGCTACATCGCCGTGCTGTCCCTCATCGCCACCATCATGCTGGTGCAGGTCAGCCACATGGTGAAGCTCACGCTCATGCTGCTCGTCACAGGCGCGGCGGCCACCATCACCCTGCACACCTGGCACCCCGTCTTTGATGACTATGACCGCAGACGCTTTCAGGAGCACGTGTAAGATGGGGCCCACTGGGGGGTCTCTGTCCCCCTTTCTGCCCCGGGGGCTGTCACTGGCCGGCCGTGATGTGCGACAGTCCCTCCCATCTCAGGTGGGCTGGGCACGGCTGCTTGTCCCTGCTGCAGCCTGAGCACATTCTCGGTCCCACAGCTCTCCCAGGGTGGCCCCGGAGATGACACAGGTACTTTCTACCCTTGGGCTCAACGGCACAGACAGGTAAGGGCCACCGTGTTCTCCCACTCTGCACTTGCAGCCCTTCCTCTAGAGACACTTCAGCAGGCCGGCACCCCAGGATCCCACCCCTTTGAAGGTGCATGGTGTAACCTGAAGCCTGCGGGGTGGGCGTGTTTGTCCAGGAGGCCTGGGGTGCCGGCAGAGCAATTCTAGTGTGGACCTAATCTGGGGCTCTCCTGCACCAAACGCGGTGAAGCTGGGGAGCAGGACAGTGGGGGTGGGGGCAGGCCAAGGCGCATGCAGTCTAGCTCAGGGGGAAGAAACGACACCAGGGACGATCTGGTTTGAAGCCACGGCTGTCAGTCATTCTCGATGGGCTGAGGCAATCAGCTTTCTCCAGTCTCACCTTCATGTAGAGGAGGACCCTGGGAAGAGGTTCTCTAAGGTTTTTTTTTTTTTTTTGTGGCACCGGGGATTGGACTTACAACCTCGCACCTGCCAGACAGGTGCTTAAGCCATTGAGCCAAACTCCCAACCCCAGTTTTTTGAGGCAGGGTCGCACTATAGCTCAGGCCGGCCTTGCGCTCATGTTGTAGCCCAAGCGGGCGTTGAACTCACAACGCTCCACCTACCTCAGCCTCCCGAGTGCTGGGATTAAAGGTGTGCGCCACCACGCCCGGCTTCTTTCTCTAAGGTTCTTTCTAATGCTACAGTGTAGCATTTTATGATTCAGTCATTGAACAGATCTTCAAGTAAGTCTTCTTAGAAAAGCATTATTTAGTGGAAGGTGGGTAAGACTCAAATAGGCTTTTCACAAAAGAAGGCATTCAGATACTCAGATGCCATTAAAACCATAACAAAATACAGTAGTTTAGCAAAAATTAAAAAATCTGAGATCAAGTTTAATGCTAGCTCACGCACACCTGGTGGCAGTATAAATTGGTAGAACCACTTTTCGAAACAATTCGGGGTTATTTTAGTAAGCTGAAAACAGTCCCGTGACCCAGCAGTTTCACTCCTACATATACATAACTTAGAGAAATTCATGCACATATTTATGTCTGGTTGGAGGTGTACAAGATCACCCATCGGAGTACTGTTTATAATACAGACACACGCCAGATGGAAACCCAAACGACAACATGAAATGGGTAAATCGTGGTATATTCATACAGTAATAAATCACTGCAGTTCACACAAAGATATGAATAAAGCTAGAAAAAGCCATGTCAAGATTGTGCCTTAATTCCTGTGAGGTCCCACCACTATGATGTTGGTTTTCCCTCTCTGGTGCCCATTTCTGGGATGGGTCAGGTCATACAGTGGTGAAGCGTCTGGGAGTCCGCCCCATGAGTGCTCCGGGTAGCCAAGGCGGCTGCTTAGATAGAAGCCCAGCAGCCTGAGAAAGCTCTACTGCCTCCGGGGAATCTGGACTTAATATGAAGGGGCCTAACAGGGTAGGGGTGACAGGAAACAGCCCAATTAGTGGGGTCCCGTTTCTAGGAGGGTGGCACGGGTGCCCTTCCAATTACTGCCCTGTCTGCTGGCAGGCCGCCCCTGGTGCCTTCGAAGTACTCGATGACAGTGATGATACTCATCATGACGCTGAGCTTTTACTACTTCTCCCGACACGTGAGTGCCCACACGTCCTCCTTTCCTTAAACCGCCCAGTTTCCGAGACAGTGCAGGTCGGAGGACCCAGGTGTCCCCTTCTCAGCATGGTATGTGACCCTGGGCAAGCCACTGCCTTCTCCATGTTCTGGGTTTTTCTCCAGAAGCAAAGGAAACACTTCTTCGTTTTTGTCCTCTGACTTCTGGGAACCCAAAGGCAGTATGGAGGCTAGGGCAGAGCTGGCACAAGGGCTTGGAGAAATCTGGTTCTTTGGCCAGGGCTGATGGCCTCTGCACTCACCCTGCTGGGGAAGGAGGGCGGGCACACAGGCCCTGGTGGTTGAAGAGGAAGAGAAGGGGAGGGATCCACACACGGACTCCATGTGAGCTTGGGTGCCGCCCAGTGGCATACCTGGGGAAGCACAGCCTTCTGAAGCCACTTCCCCACCAAATGGAGCTGTGGGAAATGGGGCCTTGCCCTGGGCTGGGAGACCCTGGCTGCTGCCCCCCACCCTCCCCAAGACAGACTTGCAGCTAAAATGAGGCTCCTCGTACATGCGAGCAGCTCCTGGGTCTCAGGTGTAATCACAGAGGCTGGGATCCTCACTTGCTGTGGGCTACAAATCCTCCAGGGTTTTCCCTTCTTGCCATTTACACACCTTCGGCTTTTCCAAGTAGAAACCCTCCCCTTACACCATTCATTGTTCCTTAAACCGCCAGCTTTAGAGCACACGCTTTGTCTATGCCTGATTCTGCAGGTGGAAAAACTGGCCCGGACACTGTTCTTGTGGAAGATTGAGGTCCACGACCAGAAGGAACGTGTGTATGAGATGCGACGTTGGAATGAGGCCTTGGTCACCAACATGTTGCCTGAGCACGTTGCACGGCATTTCCTTGGGTCCAAGAAGAGAGACGAGGTGAGGGGTGAACCCTACAGGTTGGGGCTAGGGGCCAGCCCTAAGTAGCAGCATTAGCAGCGAAAGGGAACGTCTGGGCTTCCTGTGGAGGACAGCGCTACAGCCTGCCCACGCAGCACAGCCGAGGGCGGGCCCACGCAGAGGCCGGGATCTGGCCGGTGTCCCACCTCTGTACGTGAGCTTCTGAGAGCAGCGTGGGGTTGCCAACTCCATTGAACCCTCTTTCTCAAAGCTGGGTGGTTACAAGAGCTTGGAGAGCTGTTTCTAATTATTCAAAGTTGGGATGCCTGAGCGGAGTCAGGGTCCGAGTGTGGACATCATGTGCAGGAAAGCACAGCGGGGCCCTGCCTCTTTTCAGGAGCTGTACAGCCAGTCCTATGATGAGATCGGTGTCATGTTTGCCTCTCTGCCCAACTTTGCTGACTTCTATACTGAGGAGAGCATTAATAATGGCGGCATTGAGTGTCTGCGGTTCCTCAATGAGATCATCTCTGATTTTGACTCCGTGAGTGCCCTCCTGCCCCTCTTGTCATAGTTACCCTATCTTAGTTCACCTCTCAGGAGTCAAAGAGGAGTGAGTGACTACACTGGCTACAGAACTGCGGGCTCTGAGGGGTGCACAGGAGCCTGGGGATCATGGGATGAGGCCTGGCCAGCCCGACCCGCAGGTGCCAGGATTCCTCCTAGCCCAAACGCAGATCCAGTAAACCCTGATGGAGTGCTCTGTGCACCGGGGAAAATGCTGACACACATGCTCAGTTACCCCAGGAGAACTGGCAGTTTTAAGGTTGTGAAAACTGAGCCTCAGAAAGTTAGGCAAGGACCATGTGGCAGGTAGGTGTATAGTAAAGAAAGCTTTTCTAAGAAAGCATCTCTTGGATGCTCTGTGGGGCCCTTGTAAATGGACAAATCTATTAGTGGACTCACGCATCTCCTCGACTCTGCTGACAGTCCTCTTTGCTTAACCCTGGCCTCAGCTCCTGGACAATCCCAAATTCCGGGTCATCACCAAGATCAAAACCATCGGCAGCACCTATATGGCCGCTTCAGGAGTCACCCCAGATGTTAACACCAATGGATTTACCAGCTCCAGCAAGGTACAGGGGCTGGAAAGGAGTCAGGATTCTGCCTGGGGGTGAGAGACAGACAGGCAGCAATGACACAGGTAAACGAGAAGTTATTTTGTACTGTCGCACAAAGGGCTTTAAGACACACAAAAACAGCACATACCATGCAGACACGTAAGAGGCTCACTGAGAAAGGCTAACGAGGAGAGAAACAGCAGAGGAAGCCCGTTGCTGTTGGCAGGAGAGGCCTAAGAGGGCTTGTGCGCACTGTGTACTTTGATGAGACTGGGGAAACAGGCGCCATTATCACAATGAAAACTTAAAGCGGGGAACCCTGGGAACCCACTGGCTGCCGCGGCCCTTTTGCCAAGGGGATACTAAGCTGCGAGACCACTGTTTAGCTCCCAGAATGATAGGAAATGAGCTGTGGGGGCCCAGCACTGTTTGTCAGCTTCACTTTGACAGTTGTCCCATAGTGGCAGCACCTGGCCCCAGGCCCCTATGGCTCATTTTCCATTTCTGGGTGAGGTTAACGAACCAGGGCAAGAGCCTCAAGGGCCTATTATGCTACTTGAATCCAAACAAGGAAAACTACACAAAAATCTGAAGACCAGGCTCACCTAGGTGAAGAGACTTGCCCCACGATGAGGTCCACACAGGCAGAGAGCAACTGAGTTGGACAGGCTGTGTCTTCCCCACCACCCAGTCTGCCCTAGGCCTGCTAGAGGCACCTGTGTGAATTCTTTGTACAACATCACGCTGGAACTAAAGTGGTTGCTGGCTCCTCTGTGGGAAGGAAAGGCCACTAACAACTAAGTGTAGGACTCCCCCGGAACACTGCTGCAGGACAGCAGCAGGTGAGGAGGCTGCCTCAGCTGTGGCCTGCACAGCTCCTGACGCGCTCACCACTGCTCAGTACAGGAGGAGAAGTCCGACAAAGAGCGCTGGCAGCACCTGGCTGACCTGGCCGACTTCGCACTTGCCATGAAGGATACACTCACAAACATCAACAACCAGTCCTTCAACAACTTCATGCTGCGCATAGGTAAGCGGCCTGGTACTGAGATCAACAGGAAAGACCACAGGTTCCAGAAGACTGGGGGGCACGTGGGGTGGGGAGAGGTGGCCTCACACACACAGAGTGAACAGTAGTCCTCTTCTGGTGTCACATCAGAAACCTGAGTGATGAAATGGTCCAGTGAGGCCTGTCCCTAGTGGTGAGTGACAGCCCAACCTTCCTCTGAACCCAGTCCATAAGAGTCTGTTGACTGACTTTACAAGGTCTAGTGCCTGCTAGGGATTTGCTCCTTTCAGGCCACCCTGCCGTTTTGAGAGTCAGCGGCACCTGCCACTTCCTGCTGGGGCGGGGGCTCCACTCCTGGGTGAGGTCGCAGGACTTAGAAGTACTAGGTGTGTTAGGAAGCTGACCACTGCCACCTTGAGTAAATTAACCAGCATACCAGGGCAGCTGCAATTTGCTAAGGACCCGGTGAGGACAGGTAAACAGACGGGACTTCCTTCTGGTGACTTAGAGGACCGTGGGGTATCACATAACCAGCTTCGTGGTATAGGCAGGGAGCAAACTGTAAAAGAGGAGCGGTCACTTCTGAGAGGGTAACGGAGGCTTGCTGTGTGGCTGTGCTGAACTTCATGCCTCCTACCCCAGGCATGAACAAAGGAGGGGTTCTGGCTGGGGTCATTGGAGCCCGGAAACCACACTATGACATCTGGGGCAACACAGTCAACGTGGCCAGCAGAATGGAGTCCACAGGGGTGATGGGCAACATTCAGGTAGGTCCAGCGACAGAGCCGTGTGTCCTCAGATGCAGGGATGAGGACAGAGGAAAGCAGAATAGCGTGCCCACCTGTGCATTATCGCCTCTGCCACTGGCTGCAGTGCAATGGCCCCATGGTGGTGGTTTCTGACCTGTCAACAGTAGCTTTCCTGCCAGGAAAGCTCCACAGATGGACCTGGGGTCAGGACAGCAGTGGGGGAAAAGCGCCTGGACCACGTCCCACATGGGTAGTGGGGAGTGGATGGCTCTGAAGCAGTCATCCTGGGGGGGCTGGGACAGCGCCCCATGCTGACCAGTCCAGGCCTCCCAGCCAAGCGCTCACACTCTGTCCTTCGTGTGCAGGTGGTGGAGGAAACGCAGATCATTCTCCGAGAGTACGGCTTCCGCTTTGTGAGGCGCGGTCCCATCTTCGTGAAAGGGAAGGGAGAGCTGCTGACCTTTTTCTTGAAGGGACGAGACAGGCCACCTGCCTTCCCCAATGGCTCCTCCATCACACTGCCCCACCAGGTGGTGGACAGTTCCTGAACGGCCTCTGGCCCCACAATGGTCCACGTGGGAAGGGAGAATTTGGAACTGAAGAAAGGCATTGGGGAAGGGCTCTCAGACTGCTGAAGTGCGCACTCCGTAGACCTTAGGATGAGAATCCCAAGCCTTCGTCTGTTTTGGCTTCGTGAGCTCTGAGGGCGGCCGTACTATTCCTCGGTGTGCCTGCAGCGCCCCCACAGTAGAAGTCTTAGGCATAGTAGCGGCACGGCCCTGCCGCAGCCCGCCTTCCCACCTGGCCTCCTTCCCCCAGAGAGGCCTCGGCCGCTGGGAGCAGGCGGGGAGCACTGCTGGGGATGCTGCGCTCCTGGCAGGAACTCGACAGCCGTGCTGTGACGAAGGCAGCTCCCAGCATGGCCCTTGTCCTGATAATCTTGAAAGGTTCTTGTGGAACCCTGTCACCTTAGTCATGAAAGCAGAAAGTGCAATATTTCCTTTCACCTGGTGGGGGGAGGGGGGTTATTTCTGAAAGAAAATTATATAAACAGATCTACATTTATATTTTTAACCTGTTAAAAACACTTTCCAAGATTGCCTTGCCTTTTGAGCTCTTGCTACAGTCGCCTTTGCTACTGCTTTCAAAGAGAATTTACAGGTATTGACAAAGAACAAGACTGTTTTATTAAAAGCTTTACTCAACTTAAGTGGGATCATTGTGGAAATTCTGTTAATGTGTCTTGCTAAGTGCTTTGCAGATTCAAACCGCTGGTGCCACCACACGCCCAGAAAGCAAGAGCCTGAAGCAAGAACTCACTTTTATTCTTAAGCTGCTGCTCTAAAAGGCAGCCAGGCTGACTGACTGCCCCGGAGTTCCCTGGGGCTCCTGCACATGCCACAGCCTCGTGAGTCTGGGCTCTAGATCTAGAACTGGCCATTTCTGAGTGAAGTCTGAGTCTAGTGCTGGGCCTGGGGCAGTAATACCCCCATGTGAGAGTGAGCAAAGAAGGAACAAGAATTGTGGGGAGGATGTGACCGCCCAGCCAGAGGTTTCACAGCTGGCAGAAAGTGCCAGTGCACTGCTGCTCCAGAGAGAAGCAATAGAGTAACAGGCCGAGAAGGGAGAGATGACGGGTGCAGAGTCATGGCTGGAGTGCAGAAGGAACCTGGAACGGGAGGGCCTGCTTTCCTTTTCAACAATGACTGGACTTATACAAGGGCAGATTTCTAATTGTGCTTTCTCCAAGTAACTTCATACACTTACCTTGTATTTTATCCAACAGTATCTTACCACACTATGGTCTTTATAAAAAAGTGGCCTAAAATACACATTGATCCAAACCAAAGAGTAAATGCATTTAAGTACATGATCTACATAATCATAATCTAGACTGTTCTAAGAACTTCCTTGTCGAGAGTCTTAGGAAAATGAGGCAGAATTGTTCAAAGCTCCCATAAACAATAGGAACTCTCTTTAGTCTTTCACAGAATGTCTGCTATTGGCCTACAAACCATTCAGATTTTCAGCTAAGATACATGATCAAATAAATATCTCAGAAGAATACATGATTTTGAGCATTATAACACGTGACCAGGCAGTCATAGAAAACTGTCCCAAAATTTCAGTGTCTGTGGATTCAAACTTACTCCTTGTCATCCTGATGAAGCAGCAGGTCACGCCGTCATGGAAAGGATGGTGCCTGCACCGCATAGGCCTCTCGGCACTTTGCAGCTCTAGGGCTGGCCCCGGCTCAAACAGCATTTCAGGAGGCCACACTCAAATACAGCTCTTCCTCTCTCGCAAATGAAGCAAACACCCGATGCAGGGGCTTTGTGCGGAATAAAGCTTCATGGGATGCTCGCTGCTCTTCCCATAAAGCGTCTGTCCCTAAAAAGAGAGATTCTATTCATCTTAGCACAGCGGGAGGATTGAGAACCTGGATCATCACTACTCTGGACTCATACAACCTTTTCTTCCCTAGAGTGAAGACAGGCTGACCCTTATGGGATCAATATAATTTTGAGACCAGAGACTTAACCCAGACTCGACTCAGAGAAACCTGGCTCCTAAAAATGTTTTACCCAGTTTTTCATAATTGTCAATGTCATATGACACATTTAATTAAAAGAAGTTCACACACACAAAGAAGTCCTCTTGGCCAGCCCTGAAAGATTCCCATTTGGAAAATACTTTAGAGAGCTAAGCGTATTTTGAGGTGTAATGTCTGTGTGGCTTGACTGCAGAAGGAGTCTTTTGGCTGCATTATAAATGCACCTATGACTCATTGGTTGAAACAAAGTAGTCTTTGTATGTTAATGAGTAAGTTTATAGTCTATTAACAGAAAATGTCACAGGGTCCACTCGATTCTACCTATTTTACCTGCTTCATTCAAGCTGATGAAAGCGGAACATGTTACATGGCTTCTTTGCCTAGGCATCCTTCCTCTTACCTTGATATGTAACTGTGACGTCGGTTGGGAGAGTCACAGTGAGGTCCTCATACAGCAATCTGGCACAAAACGAGGAGGACTGACCCATCAGATCCACTTTGTAAGTGAACGACAGCAAGTTGCACAGGGAGTTTCTTTGCAAGGGTCCAGTCAAAAAGGCTGCAAACTCACTCTAATGGGTGAGAGACAAATCAAGTATTTGATGACTGTTGCTCCAAAGGCAATCCAAAGTGGCTGTGACACTTCAAACATATCTACCAAGAGATAGCCCTTTACATTTCAGAGAAATGAATGGGGAACAGAAAAAGGCCTGAAAAAAGGACCAATGTGTAAGATAACTAAACCAGGGATGGTGGTGCATGACCCCAGCTACTTGGGAGGTTAAGACAGGAGGACCGCAAGCTTGAGACCAGCTTGGGCAATTCAGCAAGACTCTGTCTCAGAAAGGCCTGGGAATGTAGCTCACTCTTAAGAGCCCCTGGGTTTGACCCTTAGTACCACCTAAAAAAAAACTGAGCCGGACAGAGTAACGTGCACCTGTCTTCTCAGCTAAAACCCCATCACGAAGAGGGGGTCGGAATGCTAAGGATGTAGCTCAGCAGTAGAGTGTTTGCCTAATGTGTGAGGCCCTGGGTTCAAGCCCCAGTGCTGCCCCTCCAAACTAAAACAAAAAGTTTTAAAAAAGAGAATGGGACCCTCTTTTCCTTCTGAGTCTACTTTGGGCCTATAGAATGAAGCCTACCAAGATCCCAGATAAATACCTGAAGTCGATCTGCCTGGTACTTCCTCCCAGAGTAAGCATTTAGGGACTCGCACAGACTGAACAGGAAGTGCTGAACATCAGTCTGTAGGTATTTTGCAGCTATCTTTTCTAGCGGAATGAAGACTGGAATGGAATGGTGGTGAATCCGGAGTGGTTTCTGTACGACAAGGTCCACAAAGTAGGAATCCAGTAGGTTCCCCTCAAAAGCAGTGCTGATGCAGACACACACCCCACGGCTGGTCAGTTTTCCACTGAGGCCTGAGGCAAAGGGTGAGATGATACCTCTCAGACGCCAGGCACAGGCACCTGACTCACCCAACACCCCCGCAGCTCACACAAGGCCTGGCACAGAGACATGATGCTTCCTGAGGGAGTTAGTACAGGGTGCTTCCTCTTGACGTAGGCTCACACTGAGACTGAGGTGCTACAATCGGGGAAGGGCTGGGGGTGGTGGCACACACCTGTGATCTCAGCACTCAGGAGGCTGAGGCGGGAGGATCACTATTAATTCAAAGCCAGCCTGGGCTACACAGTGAATTCAACACCAGCCTAAACCATACAGCAAGGCCCTATCTGGTCTCCCCCTCAAAAAATCCCAAAACAAACAAATGGAAGGATAGTAGGAAAGGACACCCTAAATATCAGGTTATCAAAGAAAAAAATTGTGAAAATTTCAGTATACCCATTCTCCTTTTGCCTGAGTGTCAACTTGTGACAGCCCTAGTTCTTCCCACAATCCTCCTGTGGCATAAATAGAATAAATTCCTGTTTATACTAAAACAGGGATTTGAGGAGTTCTATTTGCCCAGTACCACAAAGCAGGCCAACAGCAAGGGAGGTTCTAGCACAGAGTCTAGCACATGCTGAAATGCTAAAATGAATGGAGTAAGCCACCCACCAACCGATGTGCTGTACAAAGCGGCCCAACTTAGAGGGAAAGGCGTGCCTACAAGCCACGTGCTAGTACTGTGTATATAAGGTGGGTAAGGGTGCAAAAGGAATTCCTATGAAGTAAGGCCAGTCTAACCACTATAACTTACTAAAGACAGAGTCCCAGGATGAGTCAGCTTGGAAAAACACTGTACCTGTGAAACGATATGCCTGCAGAATGGCTTTCATGCTTTCCTGCTTCCTTTCCAAAACTTCTTGCTCTCCGATCTCCACCGTCTGGCCAGATTCTACACTGGCAGAAGATGCTTTACCCTGCAAGATATGCAGCTAAAGTGAGTACACAGGGTACAACACAAAGTCCCTGGCCTCACCTGACTGGACAGAAGCAAAATGTAGAGTGTCTTCTATAATGTAATAGAAATTAGTATAACCACGGTCATCCAGTCTTCATTTTAGCAGAGCAATCTGTCGGTCATGCACCAGAAACCAAAGAAGCCACTCACTGAACAGTGAGGGTTTTGGTAGGAATGGAGAGAGGATTTTAGGAGGAAGGAGAAACTCTAGGATGAGCACAGGGGTATGCAAAACATATGGCTATGCATAGGCAAAGCTGGGAAAGCTGCTCGGATCAGACCGTGATGAGTTTCAAGTACAGGACTCTAGACCTGCACTCCCAGCTCCAGGCCTGCAGAGGTATCAGGCTGACCTTCCCCTGGAGAGCATTTTGCAAGCTGGGTAAAATGCCAAAAATAAGCAAGCAAGCAGAAGATGGCCTGAGTGTTAGAGAACAACCTGACGGCCAGGACTGCAGAGGAAAGGCAAGTACTCGGAAGTAAGCTGGCTCGGCTTGATGATTTGTTATCTCAAGATGCCATGCAGGAAGTAGGCTATAATTTATAGCAGTTTCGCTGTCTAGGAAAACAAAAACGAGACCAATGCTACCAAAGCAGTCTTTCTATGGAATAAAATCATACAGAAAAGGGAACCCAACTTGAGAGATTTGCTCTCTAGGCATTTGCTAATTCCTAAATTGCACATGTGTGACTGGGGATGAAGAACCTACAAAAAAAAAAAAAAAATTTCTAACAGTGAAAATGCTAAAAAGCAGAAATATTGGCAGACAAACAGATCAGGAAAAGTAGCTTTAACAGACCTGTCCCTCATACACTTTCACACCTTTGAGAGCTACACCTAGAAAAGGGCTACACCTTTGGAGAAATGCAAATGGAAACTAGACCACCACAGCTGGATGAAGATGATATGCTCATATGCTGTACGCTCGCAGAGATATCAAACCCCCTTTGAAGGGAATAATACCACTTAGAGCCCCTATATTTTTCTATACACAGTATTCACTGAAGCAAAGGAAAATTACCAGGCATACTAAAAAAAAGAGAAAAGATGATTGAAAATCATGAGGAAAAAGATAAATTCAAGAAAATTACCTATCACGCCAGGTGTGGTGATGCACGCCTTTAATCCCAGCACTCGGGAGGCTGAGGTAGGAGGAGCGTTGAGTTCAAGGCCAGCTTGGGCTACAATGTGAGCACAAGGCCAGCCTGAGCTACATAGTGCGACCCTGCCTCAAAAACTAGGGCTGGGAGTTTGGCTCAGTGGCTTAAGCACCTGTCTGGCAGGCGTGAGGCTGTGAGCTCAATCCTCAGTGCAGCAAAAAAGAAAAAAAAAACAACAAAAAAAAAAGAAAATTACCTATCTGAATTAGGTGAACTATAGCTGAACTCTATGAAGCAAACAGAAATTCTAGAATCACAAAACAGCAATGAAAATTACCAATTTAATAGATGTAATAGGGTGGGCATAGCCGGG
>RJWM01023913.1:0-31444 GCA_004363535.1 Dasyprocta punctata | reverse complement strand
ACTACCATCTCTCAGGAAGTAAAGGAAAGGAGAGTTTCTAGGATGAAGACACTGAGAGAAACTCAGAATGGTGCTTACAGTTTATTTGGCCTTGTCAAACTTTTTTTTGTCATTTACTTGCTTTTACAGTGCAATTAATCTTAGTAAAAAGGGAAACTGAAGGAGTACCAATTTTAATGGATATTTATTGTATCTACCTGTACTTTTGAAAGTGAAGGACAACGTTATAATTATCTGAAATTCAGAGTGTAAGCTACCTGAGTTGTTCTGAAGATATAAATGAAACTCAAAGAAAATCTAGTTTATTTTTTTCTTTCATATTAAATGATGATATCTTTATTTTATGATTCTTAAATGTAAAACAAGAAAAAATAATCTCAGTTCTCTATTCCCACACACCTTAGTCATTATGTCTGAAAGTATAACCTACTAAAAGGATTCTGACTTATAATAAGTTCTGAATTTTTATTTTTCTAAACAGAAGGAAGCTGGCAAGTAGAAGAAAAACTCAAGGGCATTGTTTAGAATAAAACAGATGTAAGAACTTAAATACAACATTATAAAATAGCATTGATAGGTAACCAAATGATAAAATTGAAGACAGGTTACTTGGTTTTAAAATGGAAAGCTACTCCATACATAGCTTCAAACTGAGAAACTTAAAAATATGTGAAACTCACAAGTGAGGAAATAGTGTGGCAAAATTACTTTTCAGAATTCAAATTAAGTCCTTTGGTAGATAGCCAAACTTAAAAAGTGACAATTACAACATATGAAGAATAGATGTGGGCTTTACTATGCTTTACATATACCATGAATTAAATTATTCCTAATGTGGATTGCATAATACCATAAAACTCATCATTCCTATAGGTTGGAAAATGTCATTAGCATCATACACATGTACATATAATTTATTACAAAAGAGGCGACTCAAAGCCAAGTTGTTAAAGTTTCTCATATTAGCTGATATTGCATCAGTTAAATTTAAATTGAATTCCTATTTAGCATTACTGATAAGACTGGTGTATCAAAAAGAGAACCAGTTGAGAATCAACTTGATTAGGGATTCTGGCACTTTCCAATTGTTTCATCAGTAACAATGCAGTTTATGAGTGAACCTCAATTGTTCAAAATAAAATGGGTATATTTCACCTGATATATTACCATGAGGATTAAGTTAAATAACTGAAATGAAACTCCAGATGAATAAACATGAAAATCAAAGACTTATTTTCTGTGTTGATACCTTTAATTAGGAAAATAAATTAAAATAGAAATTAAATAGGAAGCTGGGCGTGGTGGTGCACGCCTTTAATTCCAGCACTCCAGAGGCTGAGGCAGGGGGATTATTGTGAGTTTGAGACCAATCTGGGCTACTAAGTGGGTTCAAGTCCAGCCTGAACTGCATAGTGAGAACTTGTCTCAAAAAATAGGGCCAGCAATTTAGCTCAGTGGCCTGAGTGCCTGCCTGGCAGGCTCAAGACTGTGAGGTTGATCCCTGATAGGAAGTTAATTAAATCAGTTTTATAGTTTATGTAATGTGTAAATTGTTGAAAATTTTATATATGAAGCATGCTTAGGACTAATCACCATTTAAAGGCTTTCTAAAAGATTTCTTATAACTGGGTGTGGTGGCACATATCTGTAATCCCAGCACTCAGGAAGCTGAAGCAGGAGATTGGTTATGAGCTCAAGGCCAGCCTGGGTGAAACCCTCTCAAAATGACAAACACAAACAAACAAGCAAAAAATTTTCTTGTAAAAACAGTATTTAGAGACACTTCCTGTCCTTGCCAGTTAACTGTAATTTGTGTTTGTGTAAAAATGTCTTATATTTCTCATTCTTGCTCTTTAATCAGTTATGTTTATGTTGCTTATCTAACTAAATTGTAAAATATTTTGAAGACAGGTAGTTCCTTGTATAACATTTGCTTCAGTTCCTGATTTGCAAGGAGACTCATTAGTTGTCTATTACAGCTGATTTGAAATGGTCCTAAAAGCTGCCTGTGTTTGGAAATTGATCTCACCATGGGGCTGCTAGAGCTGACTTGCTGTTAGGAGGTGAGTCTGGCAGGAGGCGGGTCACTGGAGAGGTGACCTGGAAGGATGTGCCTCCCTCTCTCTGATCTCTCTACTTCCTGGCTGCCATAAGCTGGTTTCTTTTACTGTGCCCCTCTGCCTTGCCACTTCTTCCCAGGATCCCATAACTATGGACCACAGCCATGAGCCAGAATAAACGCCTGCTTTATGTTGCTGATGTCCCAGTGGAGATGAATAAGACATCATCTCCACTGGGAAAATAAAAATATTCAATTTGGTTATATAAGTTAAAAAGTTCATTTTAATAAATGATTTCTTTTTAGTAAATCTCTACTGTCCATGGCATTCAATACAAACCTGACTTAAGCCCATCTCCCATATAGGTCCTTAAGTGTTTTTTCATGCATCCTCTCTGACAATTCTGCAAATGTATTTGCTCACAGAAAGGACTGTGCACCTACGGTCTGTTTACTACACTCCATTTTTAAATGCTTTGGAATCTTTACTCAGAGTATCATATTTTAAGAAGTATCTTATCCCATTTCTGTATTTTGAAATCCTAGCTTCATTTTCCAAGCACATCCCAAATTTGGATATTGGTTTTATTTTAATTTCTTTCTCTTTTTAAATTTCATTGTACTTTAGTTTGATCTCTCCTATGAAACTCACAAATCCTATGGGCTTTTAATGGACTTATAATTATTTCACAGCTATTAATTATAGCCTGTTGACCATACAGAAAAAGACATGCTATTTTGCCACTTATTTGACAAATTACAGTTAATTCTATCAAATCAGGACTCCTCCAAGGTTGTCTCGAATTCTTCTCCACTTCTTCAAGCCTGAATATAGACATTTTTAACTGTCTGCTAGGGTGTCTGTTGTAAAACTAATAGATGACAATCCCCTTACTAGCTTTTCCAGTGTTTCTATTAGAGTCTCCTGGAAGTGTTTTGTTCATATACTGAAAGGCATTGAAGTCAGGACCATCACATTGAACTACACCTCCATACTTTAAAAAAATACATGACACAGAATCTCACTAAGTCACTAAGTTGCCCAGGGCATGCTTGAAGTTGCGATCCTCTGAAATTATGGGATTATAGAAGTGAGCCAGCACACCTGGCTATCTGGAGATCTTTTATTGCTTTGAATGTGTAGCATTGTACAGTGCCTTAGAAATAGAATACACTGAGTAAAAGTCTGTGAAATAAATTAATGCATTGTTTGACAATTGAATCACTCTCAAAATCAACTTCTCACCAAAAAGGTCTTTAGTTTCTTTGCTATATTTTGTTTCTCTTGAAAATACAAAAAATTTAATTTAGTTAATTACCATATTACTTATCTGTCTTTCTTACTATTTTAACTTGTGTGTCTGTCCATGGATGCCAAAAGGAAGTGTTAGGTGAATGGAGGGGTAAGACTTACCTTTAACAGCATCGTGATCAAATAGTAAAATATTACCACACATACCTAGAAAAATAAAGTGAAAAAATACTCTTTGAATTCTTGAATTTCCAGCTTTTTGTCTGTAGAAATAAAACAGTGTTGATGCGTATGTTCTAAATTTTGTACAATAATAATAATCTATTTTTGTGGTAAGAACACACAAACAATGTTTTGTTTTAGCTTTATGGAAGATTGGTAGGAATTACCAAAAATTCACAGTGGACTGAATAACAGGAGACAATGTGATACACAGAAGAATCTAAAGTGAATTTTAGCAGTTGTTAATTGTTTGACTAAGAAAAAATATAAATTTATTTATTTATTTTTCACTTAGAATCAGCTCTGATATTTGAAAATTAGGTTCAATTATAAATTTTGATTTTTGTCATTGTCTATTGTGATGTTATTAGCAATCACCATCATGAGTCTGACAAACACCATTATTAAAAAATTAAAAATTTTTAGGCTTTATATTAGACATTGCATTTAATACAATTTCCTTTTTATCTTAGAAGAACTTCTCTTTGTATTTCTGGGCAATATTTTATTAATATGAATCATTTTCTTTCCATGATAATCATTACAAATTTAATACCATATATTAGGTATGTTGCTGTGTTAAAATATTTTTATAAGCAAAATTATTTTAACTGAAGTGATTTTCTCTTTAACTCTGGGAAGGAAAATATCAAGTAAATTAAAATATTAATAATCAACACTTTAGTCTCTCTTTGAGCAAATTAAGTTTTATTGTATATAATTTGTTCCAGAAGGAGAACCCAAGTGTTATAAAATTAAATTCCATTTAGAATTATTTTATTTTCCTGATATGATTCATTATAAGAAAAAGCAGATATTTCTTTATACAATCAACTCAACATTAATGGCTGAATTTTTTATTTTGTGTCTTAATACTGATCTATTAATTTTTTCTTCTAGTAAATTTTCTGCTTATTACTTGTTACTATTGCAGTTTCTTGTCTCCTCTTCCCAATATCCATATCTTCAGAAATATGGTCTAAAATGAAAGGTGTAAACTGTGAATTTCATCATACAGTTTCCATCAAAGTTAGTTGAAGAAGGTATCTGTTGTCATTTTGTCACATAGTTGCTATGGAAACTAGAAATTAAAGAAAAAGACATTGTCCCTGCTTTTTGAGAGAATATATAAAAATATATGGTGTGTCAGGTGGTAAAAAAGTGCTTCAGGGAAATAGAAAAATAAGATAAAGGGTGTGAAAAAAGCTGGTGTAGTTAGGGATTGGCGTTTGTATGAAGAGGTCAAAAAGCAGTCTCAGTGATCAAGTGGCATTTGAGTAGAAACCTAAAAGAAATTAAAGTACAAGGCACGTATGCATCTGGGGAAAAGAGTTTCAGGCTGAGGAATCAGCAAGAGCAAATGTCTTGAGGCAGAGCAAGCTTAGTGTTCCTGTTCAGGGATTGAAAGTAAGGCTACACATTCAGGGCAAGGTGAGTGTAAGAGTGAGAGATGGAGTTAGAGAGGGAACTGGGATGGGCACTCTCTCAGAGTGGGCTGGGGAAGGGATTACTGATTTGTATGGTCATGACTCTTCCTGAGAGATCTGAAGACAATATGGGACTTTGAAGCAGAGACGTGTGATGATCTGATTTACATTTTAAATATATTATTCTGACTTCTTTTCAGAATAGATTTCTGCCGGACAGTGTTAGAAAATAAGGAAGCCATTAAAAAGTTATTTAAATAGTATTGGTGAGACAGAGGCGATACTGGAGGCAGGAGCAGTGGCAGGAGTATATATTTTGAAGGTAGAACTAGTAATATTTGCCAGCAAGTGAATGAGAAAAAGAAAAATCAGATCTTTGGACTCCAGAAGTTGGAATGATGAGCTTCTCATTTACTGAGATGGAGAAAACGGTGGAAGAGAAAGTCCTTATTTGCTTGTTTAGAGGATGGAGGTATAGTAAGGATTCGTTTTTGAACATGTTAAGCGCAAGATTCCAATTAGATTCCAGTGGGGCATATCAAGCATGCAATTGACTTTACAGATTTAGGGTCCAGAGGGGAGATCTGATTGAGAAATACAAATTTGGGAGGTACTAGCATATAGCTTGATTTAAAGTCATGAACTAGAGCATACCGTTGAGGGAGTAAGCAGTAGATAAGAGAGGCATAAAAGGATGCGAATTTAAACATGGCTTTCCAGTGTGTGGGGGGCACATTAGGGGGAACAAATAGGAGGGTGTGTCTTAATTGCATTTCTGATTGCTGAGACTAAATACCTAATGTGCAAACTTAAAGGGGAAAAGTTTATGTAGTTCACAATTTGTAGAGGTTTTAGTCTATAATTGGCAGGCTCCAAGGCAGTGAGGCATGGCAGGCAGGGGTCACAGAGGAGAAATAGTTCATGGCAGGCAAAGTAATGAGAGAAACAGCCACAGCTGTTTCTATCCCTTTTATCTTATCCAAGCTACTCCGTTTGGGTAGCACTCACACCCTTAATCCTAGCACCCTTTATGCTAGCACTACACCATGAATCAATCCCAGAATCACAAACTGTTGATCCAGCCACCCTTAAAAATGCCCCACCTATAACTACATGAGGTTTTGGGGGAACATCTAGACATAAGACAGTACAGGGTGTGATTCTGGCAGTGAAAAATATTGTTTCAAGAGTGATATGATAATGAAGTGTATCAAACACTGCTAAGTAAGCTAAAGACAGGTTTGACTATAGTTATAAGAATAGAGGTTAATTTTTTACTTGGATGAGAATTTTCTGTAGAGTGATAAAATTACTGGAGTTTAAATGTGAGTAGAAGAAATAGTACTATGGTAAAGAATATAAACAACCCTTCTGAACAAGTTTCTATATGGGAGTCATAAATGGAAATTTTTTGTAAGAGTTATTATTTTGTTTGATTGATGATAGAAATGATCATATAGAGAAGAAAGATTGATCCTGAAGTATAAAGAGAAAAACATTGAAGTCATTTAATTGAGAAAGCAAAAAGTGATGGATTATAGTCACATGAAAGAATAACTGGAGGATTTACCTTAGAGTTAAGGGAAGATCAGCCCCAGAACAAAGAGAAAAGACTTTGTGAGTGCAGAGGCTGGGTGAATGGCAGATACAGTGTTCAGAATTGGAAACAAAATTTATTGTCTTCAAAAAGTAAGGCCTGGGAGGAAAATGTGGGAGATCAAGAAATGAGGGAAAGTTCTGTTTTCTAAAAGAGGGGGTTTTATGGTTTGTGTCTGGGTGTCCTCCCAATGCCACAGAGGTGACTGAATCTAGCATTTGCGATTGGCTCATTGTCTAACGCTGGGATTAGTGGTGTGATTACTGCACACGCCCAGAGGATGTAGCCCGCATATAATATAGGGGAGGGAAGGAGGCGTGCTTTTCCCTTTTTGCCCTTTTAGCTCTTGTTGCTTGTGGCCACCATGAACAACTGCCCCTTAGCCACACCACCCTGCCTTAGAGCCAACTGAGCATGGACTGAAACCTCCAAAAACTGTATGCTAATTAAACCTGCTTTTCCTTTATTTTGGGTGTCAAGTATTTTGTCTCAGCAACGAGAGAAAAGTAACTAAGACAAAGGGAAAGGGAAATAAATTCAGACAAAGGACAAAATCAGATTTCTGACATCTATGAGTACCTGCTTATCTGTTTCAGAAATAATTGCCTGCTACTAAAATCTATGTTACCTCCTTAATTCCTCTGCAGTGAAGTGTAGCAATGATGACTAGAGTGTAGGTTGGCAAACTTCCAATTTTAGCCTCAACACACCTTCATGAATACCCTTGCATTCTATGTTTTACTTTGGCCGGGAGATTGAAGGCTGAACACCTTTGGCCTGGGATCCTGAATGACCCCATGCAGGAGAGCTGTTCCATTGGCCTGTGTTTCTACACAGTATCATTGCCTAATGAAGAAATTAACTTTTATCCTGCTATTATACATTATTTTAGGGGTCAGTTTATTTACCAGAATAACTAGAGTTACTGTAACTACTGATCATTTTAATGGTCAATTTTTTTCTTAGGTCTCTCTATCCTTTTCTTAATTTATTGTTTTAATTTTTAAAAATTTTATTAGCATATGTTTCCAGTAGATAATGATTATGTTCATCATGGGGGGCTAGTACATGTACATAGCACATTTTAAATAGTTTTGTACACCCATCTCTTCCCCTTCCTCCCCTCTCCCTCCATTTCTTCAACCTCTTCCCACTTGAAAAGTTGTATCTCTCTGTTTTGTAATATCAATCTTTTATTTTGCTCTTTAATTTATTTATGTTTTAGGTTTCTCATATAAGAGAAGCCATATAATATTTAAACTTGTTTGTTTGGTTTATTTCAATTGGTATTATGATCCAAGGTGTATTCATTTTCCTACAAATGACTCAAATTTACCTTTCTTTATAGCAGAGCAGTACTCCGTTGTGTATAAATAGCACATTTTCTTTATCCATCTGTTGATGGGCATATAGGCTGCTTCCAAGACTTAGCTACTATGAGTTTTGTTATTATGAACATGGGTATCCATGTATCACTATAATATGATGACCTTAATTCTTTTGGGGAGACACCTAGAAGAGAAATAGTTGGGTGGAATTTCTATTTGTAGTTTTTGAGTTATCTACACATTGATTTCTACTGTGATTATATAGGTTTATGTTCATACCTAGGTGGAAGGGTTTCTTTTCCTGCACCCTCACCAGCATTTGCTACTATTTGGCTCCTTCATGATAGGCATTCTTTCTGAAGTAAGATAGAATCTCATTGTTGTTTTAATTTGCATTTCTCAGCTGACCAGTGATGTTTAACATGTTTTCATATATTTACTGGTCATTTTTACTTTTTCTGAGATGTGTCTATTCATTTCAGTTTGCCCATTTTCTATTATGTCTTTTCTTTTGAGGAATATACTTTCAGGAGCCCTTTATATATTCTAGATATTAGTCCTCTGTCTGAGGTTCAGCTAAAAAAATTTTTTCCCATTCTATAGGTTGTATCTTCACTGTGTTGGTTGTTTTCTTTGCTAAATAAATGTTTTTAAATTTGATATAATCCCATTTATTGTTTTCTGATGCTTTTTCTTATGAAATTGGGGTCCTATTCAGAAAGGCCTTACCTATGTCTTCAAGAGTTTTATGTATTTTATTAACAACAAATAAAGTGTTCTGCTTTAATTGAAATCTTTGATGCACTTCAATTTTAGTTTAGTAAACAGTAATAGATATCTTTCGCCCTGTGTAAATTTTTGGCCTCATCGTCAAAGATCAGACAGACAGATGTGCCTGGAGCTTTTTCTGCTTCCTTATTTCTGTTCCCTTGATTCCCCTGTGTGTTTTTGTGCCAACCCCATGCTGTTTAAACACTGTAGCTTTTTAATATAACCTGAAATTTGGGATTGTGATATCTTCTGTTTTCCTCTTGTCAAGATTATTTTGCTCTATGTTTCTCATAATCCATTATGAATTTCAGGATTGATTTTTCTCATTCTGTGAAGAATGCTATTAGTATTTTGATTGGAATTACATTGTCTATATATCAGTTTTGGAAGTATGACCATTTTAACAATATTGGTTCTTTTTATCAAGGCATATGTATTATATCTCAATTTTATGGTACCCTCTGATCTCTGTTTTCAAAGTACTACAGCTTTCATTATAGAGGACTTTCATTTCCTTAGTTAGGCTAATTTCTAGGTATTTAATTTTTTTTTTTGGTGGTATTGTAAATGGCCTTGTTTTCCTAATTTCCTGCTCAGTGAGTTTATTGTTGGTGTACGGGAATTGTATTGATCTTTGTGAGTTAATTTTGTATCCTACTACATTGCTGAGTTTTATTATTAACTATAGTAATTTTTTGGTTGAATTTTTTTAGATCTTCTCTGTAAAGGATCACATTACCTGCCAATAATGATAATTTAACTTCTTCCTTTCCTGTACACATGCCTTTTTTTTCAATTTCCTGATTTTTCTGGTTAATATTTTAAGTACTGTTTTGAATGGAAGTGGTGACAGTGAACAACCTTGTCTTGTTCCTGATTTTAGAAGGAAAGCTTTCAGCTTCTCCCCATTTAATATGATGTTCACAATTGGTTTATCATTAAATGGCTTTTGTCAGAATGACACCTAATTTCTTCAGCACTGTTTTCATGAATGAATGCTGAATTTTGTCAAAGAATTTTTCTGCATCTTTTGAGATGATCATATGATTTTTGTACATAGTTCTTTTTATATGTTACATTTATTGATTTGTGTATGGTGAATCATCCTTGCATCCTTGGGATGAAACCTACTTAGTCATATATAATCTTTCTGATGATTTGTTGCATTCTATTTGCCAAAATCTTTGAGGATTTTGTGTCTATGTTCATTAAGGAGATTGGCCCATTATTTCCCACTTTAGTTGGGACCTTGTCTGGTTCTGAAATCATGTTAATGTTAGATTTCAAGAATAATTTTGGGAACACTTATTTCATTTCAATATCATCAAAAATTTTGAGAAACATTGACGTTATATCTTCCTTGAGGTTCTTGTAGATCCAGTAGAGAGTCCATTGGTTCTGGTCTTTTCTCAGTTGGTAGGTTTTTCACTACTGCTTCAATTTCATTAGCTGTTATTCAGTTGTTCAGGGTTTTCGTCTTTTTGGTTCAGTTTTGGTAATTCATACATATCTAGGAATCTATTTTTCTGTATTTTCTAATTTACTAGGGTACAGGTTTTCAAAGTGTTGTTACTTTTTTCTCATTGCAGAAATAAAATACCTGACACCAAAAATTAAGGAAGGAAAAGTATATTTAGCTCAACAGTTTGTGGAGGTTTCAGTCCATAATCAGCCAGCTGCAAGGCAGGGTGGCATGGCACAGAGGCAACTCTTTAAGGCAGCAGAAGACAGCAAAAGCAACAAGAGCACAAAACGGGGGAGAGCAAGCCCCTTTTCCTCCTTTGTACTGTATGCAGGCTTCCTGCCCCTAGAGTGGGTCCTTTGTTCCCACACCATCTGTGCGCCCTACTCTTGCACACGTTAAGGATGTATACAATGTGAATATCCTGCCTCCCTGCTGAATCACACAATGAATCAAACATTACAACATCCTAGAGTATCAACAGTCTCCTTAGGGCATGTCCTTTCCACCCCAGGATGAAGAACTGCTGTATTAGTTAAGCTTCTAAACTTTTCAAGCTGACACAATGTGTCAACCATTTCACCAAGTCATTACTAATACTTTTCTGGATTTTGACAGTGTCTGTTGAGATTTCCCTTTTTTGTCTCTAATTGCCTTGATTTTTTTTTTTTTTTTGGTAAGATTTGCTAAGATCTTTCTTGTTTTGTTCATTCTTTCAAAGAACTGGATCTGTACTTCATTGATTCTTGGTATTTTAAAAACTATTTTTAGTTTTAATTTCCTTAATTTCTGCTCTTATGTTTGTGATTTCCTAACTTGTAATAGTTTTGGATTTGGATCATTTTTACTTTCTTTAGATTCCTGACAAATTAACCTTTAAAATTATCTCATAAATTTATTTTAAAAATAGGAAATCTTGTAAAATGTTTTATAAGTGAAAACTATATAAACAACTCATTACTTTAACTTCTATATTATGTATTTATATTTTACATGTATCTATTCTTTATATACCTTATTCATATTTATATATTAGTTTCTTAGGGCTGCCAAAATGAAGTACCATTAACAGGTGGTTTCAACAACAGAAATATATATCTCACAGCTCTGCTTGCTGGAATTTTGAGATCAAGGTAATAGAGAATCTCCAAGCACAGAAGGATTGGGCCAGTGAGGTAAGTGACAGAGTAAGTCCTCTTGGGAGCACCAGGTGGACAGATTCATCCCTGGTGACAGTCTCCTCTCCTTGGCCAAGCTGTGTGCTCAGGTTGGGGGCTTCACACACACTCGGAGAACCCTACGGATAGGGCGAGCTGTCGTGCCCTGAAACTCCACCGCCACAGAGGGAGCACATACCAAGTCTACTAAGTGGAGGAAAAAAAAAAAAAAAAAGCCCAGGGATATAGCTGAGCAATACAGCTCCTGCCTGGCAAACATAAGGTCTTGAGTTCAATTCCCAGTACAGAAAATTTTCCAACATGACAGTGAAGGACCAGAACAAGGAACCATCCTCCCGCCAGGTTTGGTGATTACCTCTTAGAGATGTGAGGAAGAATGTGTTCTAGCCCTTTCTACTTCAATGGGTTTTATGGCAATCTCTAAAGTTCCCTGACCCGTGGATATATCACCTCAATCTGCTTTTATCTTTGCATAATATTTTTCTTGAGTTTTTCCCACACTATATGAATGTGTATAATATTGAATTACAGCCCATGCTAATAATGTCATTTTACTTGGATTGTTTCTATAAAGGCCCTATCTTCAAAGAAGGTCACAATCTGAGGTACGGAGCATACATGTCTTCCTTGGGGAAACAATTCTATACATAGCAGATTGCACTAGGTTGCCTCAGACGAAAAGGAATGGAATGTGTGCTCCTGAACCAAAGAGGATTAGGTTGGAATCCTTGCTTTGCCATGTACTATTTTTGTGACAGAGTTTCAGTCCTTTAAACTCTGTGAGCCACAACTACTTCCTGGTAAAATAGAAGTTTGGGGACATAAACCTCACCTGGCTTTGTGAAAGTTAAATTAAATATTAAATATATATTAAACACTCAATAAATGGTATCTGTTGCTTACATAATCAAGATGTTAAGTAACATAATAAACAATTGTTTTGACTCAAATGTGCATTACAGTATTCTACTGTTGCTATGGAAATAGTATAGTGTTAGGAACTGACCCTATATTTATCACTTAAAAAAATCCAAGTAGCTGTAACTGTCTTAATTTAATACTATTGATGTTATCATTTTAATGTAATCTTGACTATGGGGCTTATACTCTTTATTCATCTTTTATTAATTGACACATGCACTTGAATACTTGTCCTTAGCTGTGATTTATTTGACATGAAATGATAGATACATCATGGGATTAGCAACTTACTTCAAAGTCATATTCTTTTGTGATTTGTGTGTTGAAAAGGTATGAACTACTCACAGGACTGAAAATTCCTCCCAAATTTTCTAATTCAAATGTGCCCATCCTTTTGAGAATACAACCTGTTCCCAAGGTGTCACACTGTCCTTGAAATAGATCCCTAGCAGATATTACAGCATAAATGGATGATTATTGGATATTCAACCATTCTCTTTTCACTTTCCTAATGAAACAGTAGCTCTAAAAGCATGCTCATCTCTGTCTTTATTTCCTTTTGTATTTTTTTAAACTTGTACCATTTATTAGTTTTACCACCAGGATGTAGTAACTGAGACAGCTGCTGAGCTAACAGCAAGAACAGCTGGCTATGTTATTAGTTCTGTTCCTGCATATACTTGTGCCTGTTCACCTACAAACCAACACATATGATTCTTAGATACACATGCTAAAACAGAAATTGATCACCAGAAAAGCAAAAGAAATAATTAGGAAAGAATAAAGACTTCAAATTGGGAATAAATGTGAGTTAAGTGAAAAGAAATAGTGATACATGGATTGCAATTATAATATGGAATGAACTGGGATGTGATTATCAGCAGAAGCAAAAACAGAAGAAGTGTGCAAGGAGTGAAAGGCAAATGGGTACATTCTCAGATATTTTACACTGTCTTTTGTCCAAGTAAATTAACACATTGGCATACTACAGCCCCTGGCAGCATTTTTCCACTTACATTTTTCACCTGTCACTATACAATTTGTTTCAGACTTAGCTTTTGGAATTAGCTTAAAATGGATTCTGGGGCTTCCAGTAAGGGAGAAAAGAGAAGGAGAAAAAAAAACTGACAGGAAAGTCACCACAAATCATTCACAGCTCTAACTGCACTGCCCATGTCCTATTTTCTATTTACCAAGCTGAGTGTTAAATACATCTATATTCACTCTACACATTTTCTTTATAAGGGCTATAAAATGCTTGTTGAGCTATTAGCACTCACTACAACTAGGCTTTCATTAAGGAGAATAGACACAGTACCTGGAGACGTCAGTCATAAAATTCCGTTCAGAGCAGGAAGAGTCCTTAAAAGAGGTATGGGGACAGTGAAAAAGAGAAGATGGTGTATGGCCATTAGGCTAGGGCTGGAGAGGGAAAAGCCGAAAGGAACTGAAGCAGAAAATTAAATGGTCTGATACTGACTTTGAATAATAGCTCTGGGTGACCCTGAATCTTAGTACTGGAAGTGTGCACATATTAAAATTCTCCAGTTGTGATCAATTTTCTGTGTGCTAGATATTTCCCCTCCTCTATACTTTGGGTGAGTGGGAAGAAGCCAGTCATTTAAAAACTTCTTGGAGGCTCTGCATCCATTTTACGCATCTTTTGTGAAATCCGGCAGTTTCTTCTTCTTTCATTAACTTCTCCAGAAACATTGGCCCTCATGTGAGTCCTTCACTCATCGGAATCTAATTATTGCCATCCATTTTGGTTTGGCCATCCAGGCCCAGCGTTCAGAGATCACCACAAGGGAAATCAAGGCTGTGGAGGTATTTGTTAGCACTGCCAGATACATCTCCACTGGGAGGTTATTTTCCCCCATTTTTATTAACTCTTCTTTTGTTTTATAACTGCCCACCCTTCTCCATCTTCAATTATTTCACCAGTGATTTACCACAAAGTGCAACCCCACCTAAACTACCGAACTTCAGTGCTTAGATACTGATGCCTTCCAGTTAATTAATTCCACTAATGATAGTATTAATATTAGGATAGTCCATAGCACTCTGACCTTCCAATGTTTGCATGTAGGCATTACTCAGTTTTTCGTTTTAGAAGGAGAATTATTTTTTACTATAATAGTTCCTTTTAAGATAATTTATAAAGAAATAATTTAGAATATTCCAAAGGAAATAAAACAAGACTTTATAGAGAAGTATAGGGAGAAAGATCTGATTTGAACTTTTGCTTTTCAGTTTATTGAATGATATGATTCAACATTAGATAACTGACATCTAGACAAAGTTATTTCCAATGAAATAGAAAACAAAGTCTAGAAATCTAACATTCCTGAATATATAAAAGATAGGTAACATACTGAAACTGGAATAATCACCTTTAAATATTATTTTAATACTTTTCCAATATTCCGGCAATCTTCTTTGATTATGCATAATGAAAGTAAAATAATACTTTCAATGTACTAGGTTTTTATTTAAATAAGGAAAGACCAAATATGTTACTAAATGGAGATATTGTGATGGTTTTGGAACTCCCAAAGAGTCTAACTGAAGTCATCCTATTTCTATTTTATTTTCTCCACTAGGTCTAGAAGCACCAAGTAAGTGCACGCCATGTTTCCTATACAAATAGAATGTATTTCATGGGATTCATGAACAAGGCCGTGAAATTCCTTTCTACATGGTGACTGTGGTTTCTTGGTTTGTTGTCATTGTTATTATTGTTGTTGGTAGTTTTGGTCCCTGAGTTAGTTTAAAAAAAAATAAAAACACTTTATAAATCTCCTATTGCTGCTGTTACAAGTTACTACAATACTTTAATGACTTAAAACCACACAAATACTAATTTTTTTTTCAGTTTTGAGGGTTAAAAACCCAAAACAGACCTCCAGATCTCACTGGACTGCAGTTGAAGTACCTAGAGGCTGCATTCTTGCCAGAAGAAGGCTGTAGGTTAGAATGTTTCCTTAGCTGTTTCAACTTCTGTAGGTGACCGACCTCTGTGGCTTGACAAAACCCTTTTATCTTCAAAGTCAGAGTTAGACCTTCTAGTCTTTATCTCTGTCTTTTCTGTTTTCTTTTCCTCTTTTAAGCCACCGTGTTTACATTGGGCACAAGCATATAAAATGGAAAATTTTCTGATTACCAAATTTAATTCCATCAGCAACTTCAATTCTCCCTTGCTATGTAATGTATTCCTCATTAGGATTTGGAAGACTGTTACTTTTTCTACCACGCATGCCTCATTTGAGGCTTAAAGTAAGATAGAATGAGATTAACTCTTGAGATTACTCTGGAAATTTCAAATTATATGAATGTGAGAACCGTATTATTTGAAGTTAACTGTACTCAAAAATTACAGTAAAAGCAATTTAAATTTATAAGTAACTTCTCTAGTTTCTTATTTTTAACTTGTCAGAACTTGGGATTTTGAGAATCATTGTGATATAAAAAGAAACAATGTAACTTTTTAGATAGAAAGGCCAGTATGTTGGTTCGAACTTATAGACTCATTGAGCTTTGGTTTCCTTATCTTTATAATGAGGACAAAGCTCTCTATTTTCAAGGCTGTGGAGAGGACAGAATTACTCACACAAATTTATACAAACAAAAATGGGCTACTAAACTCCTGTGAAAAGTAAGGGTAGTGTTTGGTCAATATTGTTGTTTCCTTTAGTGCTCAGTGTATAATAGTGAAATTCAGCTCCACCACATTCTGGAAGCCGACTCCCATGTGGGACTCAGGCCTCACAAAATGCATGCTTTGGTTCTAGTTCCTCGCAAAAGCTGGGAGGTAAATTCCTGTTTTTGGCTATAGTTTGTTTTGGTGAGAGTATCCAGGAGCTCATGTTTCAATTGTGTGATAAAATTGTGAAATGTCCCAAATTGCCTAATACTTTGTTTAGCTCCTGGAAGTGATTTCAGTAAGGGGTCATCTAGCTCTTGGAATTGAAAATTTACTGCTTTTAATTAGTTCTTTTTCTTTTATCTTCTTTTATAATCCTATTCTAAAACACAGCATTAAAAGACATTATTTTAATGGTTTGAAATACAGATGTAGTGTTTCATAATTTAAACTCACAGTTTATGCATAATGCATAGAATATATAATCCTATGTATGACAGGTGATATATAAAGGGTATGTTAGATCTAGGGTGATAATCTTCTACTGTAAATAATTTTGTTGCAAATAGCCATATACTGTGTGGTAGGCAAAAGATGTCCACATCCTAATCTCAATGAATATTAATTTACATGGAAAAAGGAAATTAAGGTTGCAGATACAATTAAAATTGGACATCTCTGATCTTGAGAAATTATAATTACCCTGCATTATCTAAGCAAACCTGATCTAATCACATGTCTTCTTAAAAGCAGAAGAGGCAGAAGAGAGAACTGATAGCATGATAAACTGAGAGAGATACTAGAGCCACCATTTCTGACTTTGTAAATGAAAGTTCCATTAACAAAGCAAGTGGTTTCTAGAAGCTGGATAGGGTAATGAAATGGAATCTCTCCCATCTCTTTTATAAAGCATGGTAGCCCCACCAAACACCTTATTCTTAGTCCAGTAGAATCTATGGATTAACCTGTAGAACTGTAATGTAAAAGATTTGCAATTTTTAAGCCATTAAATTTGTAATCTATTATCACAGCAGCTATAGAAAATCATACATACTTTATAACTAAATTATTATGATGGTTTATAGGTAAAGTAGCTCAAATTATTACATGATAGCAACTTTAAACTATATTTTCTCTTAAAGTTCCATTAAATACCATTCCATTATTATTTTAATTAATAGATTTCTTCTAAATTTATATGCTTCATAGATAATAAAATCATATATACTGGTTTGTGTAGTGAGGTTGTGATAGAAAGCTTGAAAGGAAATTTCGATGAAAATGTATTAAATTACATGGTGTTGAAATTGTATAATTGCATGCAAAGAACTTTATTTCAGATCCGTATGGCAAATAAAAAGTGACAACCACATTTGACCAAGACAAATGATTTTCATGTTTTGCAGATGTGAGCTAAAAGACATTTCTTCTTAAAAGTCACTTGCAATCTGTTTCTGTCATTCCTATAGTCTAAATTACTAGTTTTTAAACTTAAAAACTCTATGTCATGAAAATCTAAGATATTATCTCAGATATTGTGTTGTTATGATGTGGAAAGACAGTGTTTTTAAACTAATTACTCTGGCATATCTGCTGAGTACATAACAAGCATTTTGGGGAATTGAATGTATCCCTACTCCCCATCCAAAAGGGAAACTGAGACAGAGTCAAGTCTGTGTCTGATCACCGAAGAGATCTGGGAAGGATGAGAAATGAACCTATGACTCAGAGCTCGAAGGCTCGCATTTTCTGCTGTGCCTAACTGCAGTGTCTTCAGTGAAATGTGAATTTTCTCGAAGCGATCATGTAATAGTCACACTGTTGTCCATTCCCTTTTATTTCCACTTCAAAATAGACAAATAAGGACACAGAGGGAACGTAAGTGAGAAATACTTCAAAGTCAGTTTTCTGCTTGTCATAGCCTAAACGTTTCTCTCCACTCTTGAGAGAGACTTGCTGGAAGACTGAGGTCTGACTTGAACACTTAAGAACGTTCCGAAGTGCGCTCTGCAGTGCTGCCCCTGAAGAAAAGGAATGCTTACTCGGTGAGCTGTCGTGAAGCAAGGCACCACGCACGGAGAGACATCATTCATCTTCTAGCTCCAGGGGCCTTCCCTACCTGTCTGTTTGACATAAAATTTCCACCTCACTTGGTGGTAAAGCTGCCTGCTCCTTCCTTTATATAGGGAAAAGTGAATAGAGTTTTATACAGGTGAAGAAGTTACATTTTTAAAAGCAAAAAACAGAGAATAGTTTGGGAAGGGACATAAGGCAAGAGGAGAGAGAAACTGAACTTAGAATAAATGAAAGATGGAAAGGCACTGACTGAGAATGCTTGTGTAATCTTACAGATTTTAAAAATGTTTAAAGGTAGGGTTACACCACAGCAATCAGGATTCTACCAAAACATTTCTGCTGCTTTTCACTTGTGATTAGACAGGACCCCCAGACCCGCTTGAAGTGCTTTTCCTAAAGGTATGAACATTTATATTTGGTACAGTTATTGTCATCATTTAAATAATGAACACAGGCTAAAATGGAAGACATTGACTGCTTTTGAGCAGTGATGATATAGTTAAAAATTCTTCTTCTAGAGCAACCTCAAATGTCCAGAGTCCTTTCTCTTCTCTAATCTGTAAAGTGGGTTGTTTGTATGGTTGTGAAGGAAGGTTGGTTTTTATCATTATGACTTGTCTCTATTTTGGCATATTTCTGTATTTCTATACATATTCTACATTCTGTACCTCTATCTTGACATATAAAAAATTGCCTACCATACTCCCCAGACTTCGATGTTTTCTAAATGTTATCTTTATCCTCTGTTTTCCTCCCTGCCTTGCTGATACTCTCCCTATCTGAACTTCCTTTTGTCATCTCTTCTTAGTTTTTATCTTCCCCATTTGTAACTTGCTTTCTAAAGGTCCTGACAAGCTATAACCGATGGGCTTACTGTGTGACACTCTGCAGAGCTGCTCTATTTGTGGATGGCTCACTTGCGAATCATCAGCACAACGGACATCATCATAGTTCTAAACATAGGTTACCACTGAGATCACAGAAGCCTTCGCTTGTCTGTCTTGATTTGTGTGCAATTGCCTGAAATAGAGAAGCAATAATATAGAAACAGAAAGTTCTATTACTGTGTCTCTGAAAGGATTTGATGGTAGAGAATGCATAGCCATGGAGTGACATCAACATTGTTATATTTAAGTTCCAACAATGGCAAATGTCTTAACTCTCAGGACTGCAGAACCATTTCAAATTAAATAATGAATACTTAATGATTGTATCATTGAAAATTCCTAAAAATTGCTTAGAAGTGCTAAAGAATGCTAAAAGTTGAAAATATGTTGGTGAATGAAAAGACAATCATTAAGACAAGCCTTAACATAATGAAATCATTGAATCCTATCACAGTTCTATTTTAAAATTTTTAAGAAATTATGGTACTATTTCCCAAAGATTTGTACTATGTTACATTACTACTACCAGTGCACATGTGTTCCAATTTCTTCACATTCTCACTCATTTTTATTTTGTGTTTATTTTTTAAAATATTATAGTTATCCTAGTAGGTATAGGTTGGGAGTCTTGTGATATTTCATTTGGATTTAAATTTTTCAAGTGATTAGTGATGTTGATCATTAGTTCATGTGCTTTTTAAACATTTGTGTATATATATATATATATTTTTTTTTTGTAGTAGCATATATTCAAGTTCTTTGCCCATTTTTTAAATTTAGTTGGGATTTTGATTATGGCATTGTGACACCGGTATATTTTCTTTAAAGAAGACCACATTGTTATTATTAGTTTATTATGAAAAGTGCCTTTCATCTGCTTTTGTTGCAGAATTTCTAATAATTTTAATAGGTTGTATTCCAGGTATATACTTTTTAAAAATTTTCTTTCATGAATAATTTGAATGGTTAAAACAACACTCAGCCATTGACAGGCTGTGTCTAGTATTATGCTACATGGTTACAGAGGTCAGCCCCTGCCTGCTACAATAGAACTTTTGGAGCCAGTTAGTTTCATGCTCAGTTTTCTGTAAAGAAAGAAGTCCTTTGGGGATGTTTTTCACATGTGTATGCATTGTCTTCCTCAGAAAGTAAAGTTCTGAAATGCTTTGAATGTGGAGTTTTAAAACTTCAGTCTATTGACAGATTTTAAAGATGTCAAAGAATAAACTGTAGACATAAGATTCTCAGGGCACCCCGTCATTTGCTAATGAAGAATCTTGTTTAGATGTATCAGTAACACTATTTTAATTTTCTATTTTGTGATATGTGGACTCAAACAAAACCAAGTTTTCAGTATATCCCAGAGCATACTTCAGGCATACGAATACCTTATGTATTCTAAGATCTCATTCTACCTTATATAAATATACTTGATGCTACTGTCTTGCTCACAGCAAAATAAAATGTTAATGATTTGGTGAGTCCCTGCAACTTCACTATACATTTCTTTCTAGCTCTATATAACATTTAGTGAGCACTAGACCCTAAAAGACTCAGGCAATTCTGTTTGAATAACCACTAAAAGTACATAAACTTACTCAAAATAACTGAGCCCCATAATTCTGAAAAACAAAGTTGAACTATTCCCAAAGAACAGATTGTTATGAAATAAGAGATTGCAAACTGACTTTATTTATATCTAAGGATGTTTTTCTCAGAAATGACAATCACTTCAGCATTACATTCACTTTCTTTATGTAAATATTTTCTATTCTTAAGAAATGGTAGAAACTCGTTGCAGGTCACTTCAGTGCTGCTTGATTTGATTCTGTGGGATAAATTTTATAGATTCTCTTCTATCATGTGACTGAAGCTTGATCTGCACATCTCTCCATTCATGCATATACTGCTAAATTAATCTAAATATTTATGGTTTTAAGTATGTGAACATAATACATAATAGCTCAATGATTTGCTTATAAATACTTAATATAAAATATTACATAATCCATAATAATGCATGATCAGGTAACATACTTTTGTATACTTTTTAAAATATTTTCTGAATATATGAGATTCTGAGCATTGTTTAGGTGCAGAGTAGACTCTCATCGACAAGATATATCTGCTTTCTGTGTTCAGGGAGATTACAGTTTAGTGGAAAAGAAAGAGTATACCTAAGTAGAAAAGCAAACAGGAAAAATAAAACCCAAATGTATTTTGGTAAGTATCATGAAGAAACAATATGCTGCTATGTAGAATAATGTAGCTATGGAGAAAAGATGGTGAGAAAGAGACTCCTTGGCATTAGGCAGAGATGTGAAAGTTGAGATGAGATATTATAATTTATGTCAAGCATCTTCCTATTCTTCTCCACCTCTCTGTTGGAGGTAATTGGTTAGGCAATTGGACCTAGTGTTTCAGAGAAAAAGCAAAAGCACATCAAGAGAGAATTTAAAATAAGAAAGTACCGAAGGTAATGCAAACACAAGAAGGAAAGCTTGACAGGATGGTGACCAGAGAGGCAGTTGACACATGAGACATGAAAGGCATAGACTATGCTACATAGATCATGCTAAGGATTTCAAATTTTATTTGATGTTCAATAAGAAACTTCTGAGGTTCCACTTCAACCCCCATATCTACCACCAAAATAGCCCTCATGTTGGTCTGTAGTGGCCCTAGATATGAGTGTTTGTGCATCTTCTTCACTCTCTTCCATGGCCTGTATTGGATGCTCGTTAGGGAAAATCAAGAGCAGATAGAATGAGGAGGTGGCATAATTAGTAGCACTACCAAGTGGCAATCCGTAACTGAAGGCTAGGTGTGAAATTCTATGTTCTAGAATTTTCTCTTATATGAAGCAGAAAGAGCTACTGAAGAAAAAGCAAGAAACTCTTCAGCTTTCCCATGAAAACCCTGAGTGTTACTTTTAAAGAAATAACATAAAAGCTGCCTGCCCGTGAAGATGGAGGAGACCCCCTCAAGCCTGGAGCCTTGCGCAGATAAAGAGCACAGTCCTACTGCAGCTGGCAGAAGAGCAAGGAAGTAACTTGTGCTGAAGATCCTCTTCAATTAAAAACATTTTCCTCTGAGGTGCGAAATAGAGGAGAGATGAGAACACGCAGAGGGAGGTGAGTCTAGCAAATTTAGAATGCAAAGGAATACTGGAAAGACAAAACATAAAACAAAACAAAATACTTTTCTGCATTCTCCATCTTAGTCCAATGCCAAGGTAGCTACTGTCCATGGGCAGAAAAAAACTTCACATCAAAAGTGCACTAAATGTAACTAGAGCAAAAATAAAACCCAAACCGGTCACTACTACTTACTACTTTGATTCAGATTCTCTACCCACCCCTGACACACACATACACACTAACAATCTGACGGAAGAAAAACACGCACTTTCCGAATATAAATTCAGTTTCCTTCAGTCAGTAGTGTCCTTTTATACAGCATTCAATCAAAACTTGTGAGGCATGTAGAAAAGCAAGAAAAAGAAATGAGTCATTGTCAAGAAATAAAGCAGTGAACAGAACCCAGAGCCAGGGATGGCTCCCCAGATTAGAATACTCAGACAGAGGCTTTAAAATAATTATGATTAATATTTTAACATGTTTGGTGGAAAAACATATGCATGAAAAGATAGGAAATTTTGGCAGACAGATGCAAACTATAATTAAGTGTCAAGTACCAATGCTAGAAATGAAAAATGTGCCGTCAGAGATGAAGAATTCCTTCAGTGGGCTTATCAACAGACTGAACACAGAAAAGGAAAAAATTGGTAAACTTTAAAATACATCAATAAAAATTGTACAAACTAAAACAAAAATGAAAAATGAGTAAGAAGAAAGCATTCAAAAGCTGTTGAAAATATATGATTATCTAACATATAAAGCAACTGAAGTCACAAAAGGGAGAAAGAGAAATCAGGGCAGAATAACTTCTCAATTAATGAATGACAATGACTCAAAGATCTAAGAAGTTTAGAGGAAAGCATACCTTGACACACTCTCAGCAGAGTGCTTGTTGTAGGTTATTTTTTATCACCCACAACAGAATGGGTCAAAGTCCTAACCTCTGGAAACTCATAATGCCCATGTATGTGGATTTAAGGGCTTTACTGAGATTATTAAATTAAATGAAGTCATAAAAGTGATCATAAAGCCAGGATGATTAGTACCCTAATGAGAAGAGGGTATTTGAACATAATGATATGGAAGGAAGATGACGGGAAGACGGGAGGATGGCCATCTGCAAACCAGGGACAGAGGCCTGAGACGGATTCTTCCATGAAAGCTGGCAGAAGGAACCATAGCTGCTGACACTTTGATCTCACAATTTTAGCCTTCAGAACTGTAAAAATCTCAGCTTTTGTGGCTCAGGTGTCTGAGCTCATTGTACTTCATTATGGCATCTACCATCCATTGTCCAGCTCTCTTAATTCCCTTCTCACTGGGAGGAGCCCAGTGAGTGATATTAACAGGTCAGGCCAGTAAAGAAACTTACAGCTAGAGAACTAGGGACCAGTGACTGAGCTAGGACTGGAGGGCCCTTGGGAAACAAAGGAACAAGGTATGGTCCTGGCTAGGAACATGGAACCAGATCTTGAGAAGTCTGTGAGTTAACAAGTTGCAAGGGTGAGTAGCCATTACAACTGGTGAGATCTTGGGGAGAAAACACAATCAATGCCAGAGTACACCTTCGCCCACCACTCCCTCAGACACCAATGAGCTCTGTACCCTTGGGGCATATTGCCAACTGCTCATCCTCCAAATGTTGCAGAACTTAGGGCCTAGGAAGGAACACTCCCACTACCAGCCAAAAGCTGCTGATCTCTGTCAGGCCTAAATATCACTGAATTTGCAGATTGTATACAGATTCTTTGGGTGGTATGGACAACGAATTTGATGCAGGCGGGAAAGATGGAGAAGAGTGGTGAGATCAGAAGTATTTGCACGGCATGCTCACCTAGAGTGACATGGAAAGAAAAGACATAAGCGACTGTAGGAACTATCACAGAGAAAAGGGGCAGAGATGGAGAAGGCTCCCTTGGAAATCACCAGAAGACTGGGCACTTGACATTGTGTCCCCTCCTGCTGGAGGAATCTCCCCATGAGATAAAGGCAGAATACCTCTGGCTAGGAATATTCATAGGAAGGTAGCTGAAAATAAGCAGAGAATTGCCTAAAGAGGGAACAAAAAATTAGCTCAGAGATTTGTATAGAATCCCAACCTCCTTTACTCATTGACAGAAAAGAGACCAAATTGTAGGAGAGAAACCAGTTTAAACATGAATAAATTCATCCAGTCTCCTGGACTCAACCACAGAAGACAGAAGCTCAAAGTCCCACAAGTGCCACAAATAAACATTTCTTCATAGAAGGAGGAGGACACTAGTCAAATTCTGACTGCAGTGTCAATTAAATTTAGAGGAAAGAATACATCCAACTAGGAGAGTAGGCACAGAAGGAAAAATATGAAATTAAGAATGAAACAATAATCAATGACAGAACTCAGTAAATACCTTTCTGCAATAACTCTAAATGTGAATGGCCTTAACTCTACAATCAAAAGACAGAGATCAGCATATTGGATTCAAAAATATAACTCAATGCTATATGTCTAGAATAGACATACTTTATTCATAAAACACTCATGGAATGAAAGAGAAGTATGGAGAACTGTAATCCACAAACCAGGAACCTGAAAGAAAGTGAGAGTAGCTATCCTAGTTTCAGACAATGTGATCATCAATCCAGGACTGATCAGAAGAGACAAAACCACTACACACTGGTAAAGGAAACAAAACACACAAAGTGATAACAATTGTAAATATATGTGCATTGAATTATGGCACATCTCAAAAAACAAATACCACCGGATATAAAATATCAGATAAACATCAATATGATTATAGTGGGGGACTTCATTTACCCCACACTTACAAATACAGCAGTCAACTGGAGAAAAATAGACAAATAAAAATCACAGTTTAACCACATAATCAAACAAATGGATTTATAGATATCTAGAGAGTATTTCTTCTTCTACCAGAATTTATATTTTTCTTTCCATTGCATGAAACCTTCTTGAGAACAGACCATTTTTTGTCCATAAAATATGCTTAAAACAACACAAAGAAATAAGTCTCTTGTATATTATTGAATCATAATGGAATGAAACTGGAAATCAACAGTAAAAGACACCATGGGAAGTGTAAAAACACACAAAGATTAAATAATACACTATTGAATAGTCAATGAGTCATAGAACAAATCAAGGAAGAAATCTCTAAGTTTCAAGAATCAAATGATAATGGCATGCAAAAATCTATTAAAAATAATGAAAGCTGTTCTAAGAAGAGAGTTTATAGTTGTGAATTCCTACATTAGGAAAATAGAGTGATCCAAATTTAAAATCCTAGCGATGCATCTCTTATTTCTAGAAAAACAAGAGGAAGTCAAGTCCAAAACATGTAAAAGGATAAAAATTTTAAAGATCAGAGCTGAAACTAATAAAATTGAAACTAAAAAGAATACAACAAATCAATGATCAGAGTTGCTTCTTTGAAAGAATATATAAGACTCATATACCCTTAGTCTAATTTACCAAAAGAAAAGAAAAGATTTGTATCAATTCAGTTAGAAATATAACAGGCACAGTCACAATGGACACCACCAAATTCAGAGAATGATAAGAAATTACATCTAAAACTTATAAATTAGAGAATCTAGAAGAAATTGATAAATTCCTAGATATGTATGAATTATCAAACTGAATCAAGAAGATCTCAAAGCCCTGAAAAGACCAAATAACTGGCAATGAAATAGAGATAGTCACAAAAGCCCTACCAATTAAGAAAAGCTAAGGACACCACGGACCCTTTACCACAAAAGAGAACTTCAGAGCAAATGCTAATATTCCTCAAACTCTTCCATGAAATTGAAAGGGAAGAAACACTGTCAAACTCATTTCTTAAAGCCTCATACCAAAATTAGAAAGGGATTCAATAAAACAGAAAATTATGACCCAGTTTCTTTCAAGAGCATACATATAAAAGCCTCAACAAGCTACATGCGAAAAACATGCAAAGAGAAAGTTGGGTGATTCATCTTAACAGTTATGTTATTGATGTAAAGATAGGCATGTAGATCAATGGACCAAAGTAGATAGAGGCACAAACATATAGAACCATGCAAAACTCCAAAGGGGTTTTATTAACTCACATTCACTGATTTACCCTCAGTGAAATCTATTTCTTCGTAATGCATCATTCATTACTGCTTTGAATTTCACTTACATGCACAAATAATTTATACCCTTAAATATATTATGAGATCATGGATAATATAGGATATTGTTTTATGTTTTCATTATTACCTATAGCTTGTTTTATTATTACAAATTCTGTTCCATAAAATTCAGTTCCTTTTTCAGTAATTTGGTACTTTCTCAAACTACTGTAAGTATCTTGATGACTGGAAGTTACCTGAAACATAATAGGTAATAAATACTTATAAATGTAATGTATATAAAAACTGATTTTAATTTCATGTTATAGCTTATTTCAGCATTATTATGTAAAAGGCAAGTGAATTAACCATCTTCATAAACTGAAGAGAATTCATTAACTTATTTAACAGGAATTTATTGAGCAACTACTGTTACCCAGGCAATGTTTTAAATGAGTGAAACACAAAGCACTGAACGCTTCTTATTGTTCTTTTATATTGACAAAACAGCTCAGTCTCTGCATTTTACATTAAAAATTTTGTTTCCTTAACATTTTAATATTTGACCATAAGGCCATGTTTTAATAGGTGCATGGCTGTGATAATAACATTACTCTCTTTGTGGGTTTCTTTTTGGGCAAAATACAGCAGATTTCCATCAATCAAAGTTACTCCAGACATGATGAAAATGTGAATGAAATCCCAAACAACACTGATGATAAGCAATATAATACTACTCTTTAAATTTAACTGCATTTTTGAAAGTTAATGAAGAATTCAGCAACAGTTTATTTTGTCACATTTTTCAAATTATTCTCCTTTTATTTATTTATTTTTTTGGTACAGGGTATTGAACTCACAACCATGCGCCTGCCAGGCAGGCACTTAAGCCATTGAACTAAATCCCTGACCCTCAAATTATTCTCAGAACACTCTTATTTCCAAATTATCAGGCATGGTATCTTGAGGAATTTAAAGTAAAACAAAGAAAACACTGGCAAATGTCTACTCGTTTTTTTAGTCTTATCCCATTATACTGTAATACTTCTAAAATACTGTAACTTTAATTGTATCAATGTGTTTCAGTTAGAAAAATATAGGTTCACATGAAACATGTTCGGAAACTAATTTAAAAATAGGTGAAAGTATCCTTAGGCGTGGTTGTGGCTGTCTTGGTCATTTATGTGCCACTTGCCAATTGGAGGACTTGTTAGTTATCCTGACCCATTGCCTCCATCTAACCCTGGTTCCCCTCCTCTCCTGGCCTGCAGTACTTGATAACCAAGTTCTTGTGTTCCCCAGATTGGCTCCCGCCAAACTCAGACAGTCCAAGTTTGAGGAGGCAACAAGAATTACCGAGCCCTGAGGTTGGATGTGGGAAACTTCTCCTGGGGCTCTGAGTGTTGTACTCGAAAAACAAGGCTCATGGAAGTTGTTTACAATGCATTTAGTAATGAGCTGGTCCACCCCAAGACTGTGGTGAAGAAATGCATTGTGTTTATTGACACCAAGCTGTGCCGACCCTGGTAGCAATCCCGCTGCCCCTGGGCCTCTAGGAGGGGGCAAGTGGACTCCTGAGGAGGAAGCGATTTTAAACAAAAAATGATCAAATAAAATTCAAAAGAAGCATGATGAAAGGAAAAAGAACCCGAAATCAGCAGTCTTCTGGAGGAGCCGGTCCAGCAGGGCAGGTTTCTCCCTGCTTTGCATAGAGACCAGGCCAGTGTGGCGGAGCAGATGGCTGTGTGCTAGAGGGCAGGGGGCTGGAGGCCTATCTGAGGACCATCAAGGCCCAGAGAGCAAATAAACCTTTCCTCCTGGCTTAGTTCTTGTAATAAAGGTGTTTATTGTTCTAAAATAAATAAATAGTAAATAAATAAAAATAAGTGATTCTGGTTTCAGGTTGTCCATATGAGAAAGAAAACTGTTTCTAAATATTAATCATCAATTTCAAATTTTTTTTATTGAAAATTGTTCTTTGAAACATTCAATTCAATAAATATTTACTGGACACCTCTCCTATGCCAGGAATTATTCTAGAGATTTGAGATACATCTGTGGTCCTGGAAAGCTTATATTATACTGTGAAAAGAAAGAAAATTATTTTTACAATAATTAAACTAAAGCATACACACACAGGTAGTACTTTGATAAGTGAACTCAGAGAGTGGGGATCAAGCTGGTTGCACCTTTAATAAGGTCATGGAGCACTGTATCGAGAAGGGGCAGGCAGTAGCCATGCCGATGTCTGGTGAAGATCTGCCCAGGCAGAGTGGAAACCCGTGCAAATGTCCTGAGGCAGGGTTTGTGGGTTAACCATTATGGCTGAGCAGAGTGAATAGAAAGAAAGGTGGTAAAGAGGAGATGATGGAAAAGTGAGGGAGGGGAGGAGAAAGGAGAGGACAGAAGGATTATATTGGGCCTTTTAGGATGCTATTAGTGAAATTTCAGTGAAATAAGAATTAATAATTCTTCTCTTTTATATTGAGGAAAACTACTAGGACTGAGCAGAGAACAGGCTCTTCCTAACTGTTCCCTGGGAATCTATCTAGCCATCTTCTTAAGGAGGCCTCTTTAATGATGTCTGGTCTCCTCTGAACTCTCAGTATCACTTGATTTACTGAACACACGCTAAGTTTCTATTATAGCTTTACTTTATATATTTTATTAAGTATTGTCTTAAATCTGTATGTATCTAGAATGTCTCTCGACAATGTTATGTGTTCAGAATAGAGACTTTTGAAAGGTAATTGGATCGAGGAGGATGATCCTTCTCACTGGATTTATTCATTAAGAAGTTCAGATCTAAATGTGCAGTTGGAACCTGGGGCCAGATATGCTTTTGAAGTGTGTATCTCCCTCCCCAAATCCTCCCCCGTCTTCTGTTTTCTATCTTTTTCCTTCCCACATACACTTCCACCATGCCGAGTTTGCCGTGGAGCCACTGACAACAGGGTGAATCCCTCAAAACCTTGAACCAAATTAAACCTCTTCTCCTTTAAGTCCTGGGTGTCACATATTGTGTCCCAGCAATGAAAGAACTAATACATACATATGGTAACTCCCAAACAGGTTATGTTTGTTGTTTACCTTAATATAGCTACAGGTTATGCAAAGAGCTCAATGAATTTTTTTAAATGAATAATGTCTCTTAATATGAATGTCCCTTTCTTCATGGGGAGAAGTATCTAGAAGCAGCAACAAATGTGCCATTACCTCGAAATGTGTGCCTAACCAAAAGCTATGTTGCATTTTTAATTTCTTCTGTGTTTAAGCAAACTTTTTATGCTGTTTCTATTTATTGAACTTTTGTGAAATGAAATTCTTTGCTAACCATGGTCCTTTTAAGCCTATTACTTCATAGGATTTTAAATCTCACACTCCACACTTGCCCTGGTTCTTCCTTCAAATACCATACTTGCTTTATAAATGACCATGTTTTAGTTAAGATATAATGTAGTACTCTGGCACTGTATCTGTTTTATCTTTCATACGAAGTTCTCTGTGTTTGACTGCACCATTTTTCTCAATCATGTGGTCTTTTGCCAAGTTTAATATTTTTTATTTTAATGAGAAATCGGTGAAAATCAAGTTACCAACATGATTTGTTGTTCTACTATGGGTGCATCATACAGGAAAATTCAATTATGTGTCAGTTCTATGTCTTCATCATTGTTTTTCTTATACAATATCCTATATTTGGAGAGTTATTCATGGCCCATTGGGAAAGGTTAGAACTATAATTAGACCTTTTCTCCAGACACTTGAGCAATGGAATGCGTGAAGGTTAGTAACAGCTCCCCATTAATTGCTCCCTTGTGGTGTTACAGTAAAGCCGTTAACTTATGTACTAGGGCCGCTACCCATAGCATTCTTGCACTGACATTTGAAGCAGTGATTAGAATGTCATTGCTTTCCCATACTTCATTGTTATTCAGGGGACACAATGAAAATCTTTCCCCTCATACTGCAGGGATCACAAATTCAGACACTAAAAAAATATCATCTCTGTTTCTTTATCATCAGAATATGCCTTTTAAAAGTGAGTTTGTTCTGAAAACAGCGTGCACACTGGACTCTGTTCAGCACAGTGTCACTATCTTGTCTTTCAAACTAATGGAAACAAAGCAGAATCATTCTTTATGTGCAAAGTAGTGCACCCCAAGGGCAAAACATCTATCAGTATGAAAAATAGTCAAGAAACAACCAAGAAATTGTGTTTTGTGGAAGCTCATGGATTTGATTGCATGTTTGAGCCAGCATACTGCCATGTTAGTTTTCTCAAATCTTTGAACTTAATAGTTTCTTGTTCAGATGTCTTTCTTATCATTTAGATGACCTGGATTCAACTGTTCAGGTTTTGCTGTCAGTCTGTGCTTGTAACTCAACTAAGACTGAGATTTACTAGGCTAGAGAGCACAATTATCCTTCTGTCTCAAAAATAAATTACAACTGCAAAGTCCTGCACTCTCTGTATCCTACAAATTCTTCACATAAATAGTATGAGGTTATCATGTCTTGATGAAGAATGCAAGTAGCGTCCTCTCTTTTTTCCTGTTTTATATCTTTGAACATATGTGCAATATGTGTAAGTGTATGTGTGAATACATTTATACGTATATATGATTTGATTTATTTTACTTAATACATGTTAGAAATTGTGTAGCAAAAATTGCACTTGTATTATTTCAGTTCTTATTGGTAAGGCCATTTCAAACATTACCATTAAAAGAAAGAGTGATTTTTTTTAATACTTACTACACCTTAAAGCAGGTATCTGATATATTACAGTCTCATGAAAAAATTACTTTCCTGCTACCAGATATGGTTGAAGTATAGTTTCAAAATTGAAATACTCATGATGAAACTCTGTAGTGTGAGGTCAAAGAAGTTAGGAGGATTATTAAACAGCTGGAAAACGCAACCGGAGGGGAAAGGTCCTGATAAGTGAGTTTATTGAGGGCACAGAAGAGAAGCTGGGATAGAGTACATTTAGGAGTCTGAAAAGTTAAAATTTTAGTTTGTAAAAAATTCACAGACCTCACTGGCTACAGAACAAAATGAGCAAAGATTTTTATGATTGATATACTATTGTTTCTGGAGATCTAGATTTATAACACTAAAATTTTGAGTATAACTAATGAAATTTTAGACACAATTGTTTTGTTGAAATTATTTTATTTTATTTTTTAATATTTTATTAATAATAAAAGACAAGACAGAAGAGAATCTCCCATACTTGCTACATTGCCCGCTGTAAAGAGATGCTTGGGTTGCTGACCAGAGGCCTGGCCGAACCTACAAAACAAAAGTTGGTTGATGTTCCTTGGTTGCTATCAATTTAGCCAGACCTCTGAAACAGCAGGTTGCTGACGGGGGTGGG